>JARBDR010000745.1:0-65404 GCA_029721355.1 Tegillarca granosa | reverse complement strand
TTCTTTTAAGTTATAAGATAAGCATTATTTTCTTGTTTATTTTAGATAAAATAGCTTTGATGAATTCACATCCTTTGTATGGAAAGAGGAAAAAGAGAGTGGCAAAATGTTCCAAATCCTTTTTTGCCAAATGGTTAACTGAATGGAAAGAAGATGCTGTGGTTAAAACATAAAAACACAGTATGTCTATGGAAAGGTACATAGTATAAAATTTTGGGGGTTTTATGAATGGTAAGAAACTTGATTTTACCATGACATTTATCTAATTTATGACCCAGTCAAAATTATTTCACTTTATGGTTACATACAAGATTTATCTGTAAGTGAAGTTGAAATTGTTTCCTGTGTCTTTAGTAGTGCTCCAGAATACTTTTATCTCAATGTGCCAAACCATAAGTACAAAGAAAAAATAAACATGGAAATAAAACGGTACACAACAAGAAAATTTGCACCACTATAACAGTATAGCTGCATATTCTGAAACAAAATTTACAAAATTTGTCTTTTCTATGGTGTTTTATTTCTGACATCAACATAATTTTAGTCGACATAAAATTATCTTGACAAGTCGAAATAATATCATGAAAAGTTGTGATACTAAAATAAAAAGTTAGGATCAGTAACACGACATGTCAGGATACTTATGTTGACCAGTCGTGGTAATTATCTCAATATCTCGACTTATTTTTATCAAGGCAAGTCGTGTTACTTATCTCAACTTTTTATTTTGGCATCACAAATTTTCATGATATTATTTCAACTTGTCAAGATATTAAGTCGACATGTTGAGATGATTTTATGTCGATGTCAGAAATAAGCCACCATACTTTTCCAATGGGTAATTTTGATATAATGCTTGATGCTTAAATTCTTCTTTTATGACAGGCATTGAAGTCATTACAGAAATTTCCATTGTTATTAAAGACAGGAAAAGATTGTAAAATATTGGAAAATTTTGGTAAGCTTTGTTTGATAATTATTTTTATTATCATTATGATGTATGATCTATTTTAAATGTTAATGTGACTTTATAAATGAAAAAATAAACTAAATTTGATTTATTTTGCTAAAGTATGTCACCCAGGCTTTTACAGCCAGGAATTCTGTATGGCCATTGAAAGTAAAATTTGACGTCCCCAGTTTTTCGCAAAGAAGTGAAATATTGTGATTCGGCATTAGAGTTTGAAAAGAGAGTTAACTAGGCCTTCATTGTTTGTAGACAAATAAATGCTCTTTTACAAGGATTGCTTTAAAATATTGCTTTATAGATAACATAGTTATTGTAATCTTAAATGTATTTATTGGTTTTTGGAAAAAATGTGATGATGAATTTGTATTCACAGTTGCAATATTATAATTATCACCATATTATTGTATATAAACATATTGAAGTTTACACAATTTTACTGTTTTTTTTTCTGCTTTATCTATAATGATTTGGCTTTTTACAGGTGACAAAATCTGCAAGATGCTAGATGACAAATTGAATGAATATATCTCTATTAATGGTATGTTAATATTTTTTTCTGCATTCTGTAAACATAAGAATTAAATTACTTATTGCTTTTACCACTTCATCATTTGTGTCAATGTTTCACCATTTAGCAAATTTATGCCTTTAATATTTACATTTTTTCCTTACATGAACATCAAGCCTTTAAATTTTTACAAGCATAAGCAGACCTGTCCAAAAGATGCTGTCAGGTGAAAATCTCACTTATGACTTGGATATTTTCTGATATAATTTTATCACCTTTTGCACTTTAGCTGTAAAAACATGTTTCTTACCAGATGAGTGACAAATTTAAGGTCCTGTGCTTCAGTGCATGTTTATGATCTTGATGCAGCTTAAGTCCCCAGTGTATAATTTGAATTAGAGAAAAAGAGTTCTAAAGATGTCACTTACTATTAGTGATGAGATACCAGTAAACAGACTGTGCATAGTAAACTAAACTTGGTTCCTTTCTACACAATGATATTTTATTTATAGGTGCAGATGCATTAACATCACAGTTAGATACTGATGATGATATACCGCCAATAAAGAAAACCAGCAAAGTCAAACTGAAAGAACTATCAACTTCCACAGCTCAGCAACGCACATGTCATACAATATCGGATTCAGATTCAGACACAGGACAGGATGAATTACCTGTAGTGAAAAAACCTAAAGCGAAGGCAAAGACAAATACTGATATACCAGCTCCCGTTAATCAACGGACTTGTCACTTGATATCAGATTCTGATAATGATGATGATGAGAATGACATTACAACAAATTCTCCACCCAGGGTAAAATTATAATTGACATATATACTTGATAATAAAAATATTTGTGTTGGCCTTTAGGTTTTACAAGTTATTGGAAATCATTTTCCTGTAATTTCTTCAAATATTGCAAATTTGGCAAGAAAACATTAAATTATGCAATTCCATATTGTAGTTTGGTGCAAACTTCATTGATATGGTGCATGAATGGATAAGACAGTTTATTTCATTGATTAAATATGTTTCCAGAGACTTTGTGAGCAAGTCATCTTAAGTGTAAACTTATGGATCACTGCATCTCTCACAGTCTAAGTTTGAATTCAGGTCAAGAAGATCCAAGTGGGAGAAAGTTTGTTGATTTATTTTGTAGAAGGTTTCCTCTAGACACTTTCATTTCTTCCACTATCCTAGAACTGACTTCATCAGTATTAGTAAAACAATCTTGACAGGGACATAAAACATCAATTCTCCACTCACTTAATGTTTCATTCAACTTTTTCTCTGTTTTTGGTGAAATTTTATTTTGATAAATTGGCTGTTGTAAAGAAATGCTTTTAGACAATGTACCTAGGGCTTCTTTGTTTGCTAGAATAATACATGCAAATGTAAGCTTTTAAATTAAACTAATTTGAATGAAACATGTACATGTATTTCGATTTATTTTAGGAACGCCAGAGATCAGGCAGAAAGAGTGGAGATAAGGAGTACATACCAATGTATAGATCTGGTCCATATGCACTTCTGCTGGCATTGTATAAAAATATGCAGGTACATTTTACAAAAAGTACTGCAGTACTTACACAGTTATTTTGTCACAGTTTTTTTAATTATTACCTTTTGCCTTTTAAATTTGGAAAAAATTGCACATTTTTTAAATTATTCAGTTTTGAAATAAATAGCAAACTATATTATGACATACTTAAAATAGCTAGGAAATTCATTGCAAAGGTATATAATGACAATATCTAAAAAATTTTACTGGTGAGGACAGTATCATACATGATCATTTTATGTTGTTATCTTTTTGGAACTGTATTACTATTGTTTCAGGAAATCTAATGGCCAAAATGAGAAGTTTAGTCATTCTTATCACAGAGAAACTACTTCTGTATATCACATAATAATTTAAATCTATATCACTAATATATCCAACAACTCGCTTTATAATAATGTTTATGTAAACCTAATGATTATATGATCATCAAACATTTGGTTCCTGTCCCAAGTTTATGTTGAGCCAAATGTTTACTTGTATTAAAGAATTATTATTGTATTTGAGTGTATTTATTTGGTATTATGAATGGGAGTCAGAAATAGCAAATTGAATAAACTGAATAAATAGTTCTGGAGGAGAATTATACCTGTAATATAGTCAAATCAATCTGGATTAATATGTGATCCATATTATTGTAATGTGTAGTGTATCGTGATAGAGTCATTTCAGATTGGTAAAATCTTCTTTGTTAAATGCATATATTTGTAATATTTTCAGTCACCTGATAGCAGAGGATTTATGACAAAGGCTGAATTATTAAGAGTAGCTCAGCCACTTGCTGACAAATCTTTTACCATTGTAAGTAGTATTTTGTATTGAATTTGCCCAAAACATGTCCAAACTCAACTGTCTTATTGGGAAGTACAATTAGTTTGGTAAATCAACCTGTGCTACTGGGATTCCAACATAACAGTTTACCACTGAATTTATGCTATTACAGAGAAGGTTATAGCAAATTATAGCAAATAAATCCAAATTGAGTCTTATTAATTTCCATTATTGATTTTAGAATTACACTTTTTTTTTTTTTTAAACCAGAGCAGGACTTTTGTTATCAATTTCAGTTTTAGTTTTGTTCTTTTATTGGTTTTAACATGTTTCCTTTATTATTTTTAGCCAGACTCAGGTTGTAGATATACAGCATGGTCATCTATGGGTACTCTCATTAAAAAAGGATTGGTTCTCAAGGAGAGCAGTCCAGCAAAGTAAGTCACTCATGAAACTGAGCTTCAAACATATCACAAGTCTGTAAATTATTGTGAGTCATAATTGTTCATCCAGAGTCATTTCTTAAAACTTTGTGCAAATAATCTTATGTTCCAAGAATGTGTCATAGCATTAAACCAATAATGGGTTTGTGGGGTTTAGAGTTATAATTACAGTGTTTTGGGTATAATTTTCTCTTGAACAATTCTAGTTTGAAGGTTATATTTAATAAGGGTAAATAGAGTAACCATTTTGTCTTTGCTAATCAATCAATTCTTATGTTACAACATTTACACACTATTGAATGAATCACTCTAAAAACATGGCAATGCAAAAAAAAAAAAAAAAAAAAAAAAAGTGATTTATTTTTGAAAAAGACTAATAAAGCTGAGTTAGTAAAATTTTCAAATATTTCTATTTGCACTTTTATTACTATACAAAAATTGTACTTGTAGATACTGCTTGACTGATGCAGGATGTGAACTTGCTCATAAGTTAGAGCATGTGCAAGAAAATTCACCAAACACCAGCCAGACATGTAATAATAACCCTGTAGCTCCAGACAGAGTTCCTCCACTACCTGACATACCAAGGAGAATAATTGATCCCATCACAAGGTAACAGTTAATACATAGACAATTGTCAAATGTGAGATGTACAGATAAAGGGTTAAAATCTCACTATTATATGAGCGGGATAGATGCCTGAGGAGCGGGAGGTCATGGGTCTGAACCTCAGCCATACAGACATTAAAATTTGAGATACTGCTTCCTTGTTGGTTGTTAGGCATTAGGAGGACAGGGTATTGACTGGTTCACCCAGTGCCAGAATAATGGATAGAGAGTGGTATGTTTGTCTGTGGGCATATTGACCTGGTGACCTAGCACCTTACTGAAAAATTTGGGTGTAAAATACCACTCATTCATAATGTAAAGTTTTGATGTTGGGTGGATCTGTCAATCAATATAAGATTTGTGGATTTGAAATATAACTCCATTTGAGGAATCAAGCAAAAATAAACATGTCCATATTTCATATACATGTAAATGGTTTTAAAACAGCAGGATTGTCAGGGCCTGATTAAACAAAAACCTCAACCATGGTCTGTTTGTCACCATTTTGTCACTCCATCTATTGTTGGTCTAAATGTTAATTTTTTCATTTAGTGATATCAGTGACATTAAAACATAGTTTATGATTTATTTTTGAAGTTCCTCTATGATATTTGTGATAATTTAGAGTTATTTTTTATAAATTTTTGTTTCAGTGATTTAGAGTTTAGTTATGTTAGTGAGGATGGTAACGAGGTCAGGTACAAAGATAGAGCTGCTGTTTTAATTGATGGTTTGTTCATTTATATATGTTGTATTTCTTTTAATTTATTGTTGTCTATTTTCAGCCAGTTTGTACACAAATACTTGAAAAATCATTTTAAAAATGTCAAACATTTATTTGTTGCCATTATTTATTCATTCAGATGTGTTTGGCAAGGGATACATGAAGAATAAAAACAAAACAAATAACTAAAGGCAACAGAGGGTATACCTTTTTCATGATTATTCAAATGACAACCATTTGCTTCCAGCATGATTTTTAACGTATTGGAGTAAACATTTAAGTTTTATACCTCGGTCAAGTTTTTTTCCATTTGAATTTGTGGGTTAAGGAATGGTAGAGGAACCTGAGTGCCAGAAAAAGATCTTGGACTTTTTACAAGCAAACTTGTCAACCATTTTCCCAATTTAATAATGGAATTCAAAATAATTGTTGGGAGGGTTTTTGATCCATAAGCTGGAACTTTATTTTTTAATTTAATGCATTGTTTGCCTAATTCAATAATATACAATAAAAGATTGATATTCAGCTTTTTTTTTCAAATTTCTGTCTTTTTAACTAGATGATATGGGAATTGGTTTCTTGATTAAGTGTAATTATCAGAAACTACTGGCTTCTGCAAAACAGTACAGGCTTGATACAAGCAGGTAAATATTTATAACAACAGCAATTATATTCAATTCCATGCATTAATGCTGTATTTGTAGAAATGTTCATTTGTATGTGCTTTGATGGTTTTGGTATCAGGAGCACATTTAGCTCAAGATTTTAAAGTTCATAGTTAAAAAAGCGAGTATTACTTAGAGCGTATATACAGTATTCAAAATAACTTAATATTTAGATATAACATGAATAAAAAGTCGGACCAACGCTCAAATTGTTCTGGAACCAACACCCTGGTAGCTCTAAGTCTTGTTAGAGTCCACTGTTAGACTGACAAGGATTTCTTTTAATTTGCAATATTGTCTGAAAGAACTTAACAATATTTTAAACACAAGCTATCAGAAAATCAATATATCTATCCTGAAGACACAGGGTTTTTACCTGTGAAATTAGATGATCATAGATAAACATCCACATGTAGTCTGTTGATTGTTGCGATCTTTTTTGACAATATATAATTTAATATTTAGATATAAAAGGCACGAGCTTTTCAGAAAACAATGATGCCTTGAATAAAATTTGGCATTGTATGAAGAAGCTTATTGCCTAAAACAAGATGCTAATGTTGGTTTCTATTTCTGGTGACATTTAGATAGAATTAAATGATTTTAAACCCTGACATTGATTTTGATAAACTAAAGGTAATGGTTAATGTGCTGTTTGTTTTTGACTAACTTGGATATTTTTGAGATTTATTATGCCATACCACTATCTTAACCATTGGCATCCGAAGTTTTTTGATGGACTACAGTATACACATATCTGTATGGTCAACCTTGGATTATGCATTCTGTTTTTTCTATAGTCAAATCATTTATAAAACTTATTAAAGATACAGGTAAATTGAATAATTGCAGACCACTTGGAGATGAAGTATATGCATACATACATAATGATGATGCACCTGACTTAGCTGTTAGAAACGATGAACCTGGCATACCCTCACTAGAAGTTAAGAAGACAACTACAGTTGCTTCTGATCTACCTGATTTAGCCAAAGGTAATAGGCTTTGTCAAAAAAACTGTCGAAGGGATACATTTTAACCACTCAAATTATCTATTGCTGTTGGTAAAATGTGTCAAAGATTATTCATCTGTAATCTTTTCACTTTAAAGACTTCTTCTCCTGAACCTTTAGACAAATGTCAATAACACTTAAAAGGGATGTTTCTAGACCTTTCAGTTTTGAGCAGATGACCTTGACCCTAATTGAAGGTCACAGGAATCTTAGCAAAACTTCTAAGCATCTTGTCACTAAACTGAAAAAGTAAAAGCTTGAAACTTCACATATAGCATCAGGGCCTCAATTTCTATCAAGCTTGCAAAGCTGAATCACCTTGGCATTGATTCAAGAACACATGATCACAATGATCTTAAAATATAAAACTTTTAAACATATTGTCATGAACCAAGAGGCCTAGAAGCTTCTTGTATACTTGTAGCATCCCTGCCAAGTTTGTGAATTTGGTTAATGCAAACCTCATTCACACAAAAATGGACTACAGTGGCCTATAACCTTGTAACTTCACATATAACATACATGTAGCACTTGAAGCTCTTCCAATCTTGCGAAGCTGGTTAACCTTGACTTTCATTCAAGATCACAATGATCTTGAATAGTAAAACATTTAAACATCTTGTCTGACATGAACCAAAATGCCTAGAAGTGAAACTTCAGACAAAGCATCACTGCATAAATCTCATGCCAAATTTGCAAAGCATATTCACTTTACCTCATTCATCATCCTAAGATAAACAATATTCAGTTTGCACAAGATTAAATTTGGCATTTGTTTTAAAATACTGTAAGAAATTTTGAAGTATATTTGGACATGTGTGCTTTTATTGGATATTTTTTTAAATTCTAGATCCTTTGTACGATTTTTAATGAGTTTGAAAAACAATTTTTGAGCATTTATCAGTACAATAAACAAAGTATATGTATGTAAATTACCTGGTTTCAAAACTGGTAATATACTTTCATGTATTAGTCATGGAAATGTTAGTTTCGCAGTTAGTGGTATTTCATTTTTTCTTCAATTTATATTGCATAAAATTGATTTTGTGAAATAAATTTTCCTATAAATAAGCCAAAAAAGGTACCTTGAATTTAAATGTTTTATGATTTGGAATAAAAAACTGATGACTTTCTAATTTATAATCAGTTACATTAACTTATAAAGTAATGAAATAAACGGAATATTTCTTGATCTGCAATTTTTTTCCAGATTTAGACACACAAGCAAACAGAAAGCCAGAAAACAAGAATAAACCACCAAAGAAGACAATATCCAAACCAGGAAACAAAGTGGCAGCTGCTAATTCAGGACCTCAGTTACTTCCTTTGATAGATAGTTTACCTGAACCACCTCCTTTACAGAATATGTCATCAATGTCAGATTCTCAAGATTCCCAGAATTCCATTCAAAGTATCAGTTCTACTTCCTCTTCCATAAAGAGTCTGCCAGATCCAGATTTTATTCTTTCACCTGGAATGTTTGAAATTGTGTTGTGTATTGATAATCAGGAGTTTTATGGAGCTTCGTAAGTTAGCTTTACATTTATAATTATCAAAAGAAATTTTATTCAAATAATAGCTTTAAATTTAGAACCACTGAAACAGAGGGTGTATGTCTGTGTGACTTAGTTTTATCAGACATGTTAAAAATCTTGTATTTTTCAGATGTTAAAAGTTCTTATATTTAATTACAATACCTAGAATGAATTTTGTGGGTTGATTTGAAAACTTTATAACTGGTTTATATACTTTTTTTTGTTTTATCCCAATCAGTTTTCATTTTTTTTAAAAGGAAGGGAGGAAGTAAAAATCTTTTACCTGATTTAATGAAGAATGGTGTTAACTGTGACTTAAGGAAGTTACAAGTTGGTGATATACTTTGGGTGGCTCAGGAAAAAACTTCAGCTGTACAGGGTAAGTCTTATATACATAAAGCATGCAGATTAACATAGCAATTGAAAAAATCTCGGTTTTGACTGATATTTTGAAAAGATTTTAAATATAGAATTTTCAGAAAAACTTCCTTGAATTATGCTTTTAGTTCCAACTAAGTAAACAATCCATAGTACTAATTTTAAATAAATATATATATATATATATATATATATATATATATATTAAAATGAGAAGCTGGTTGGTCTTTCCCACTTGTGCTGTCAAAGGTGTTAACTTATAATATTATGGTCTTTTACGAAAAATGTACTATTATGCTTCCTGAAGGCAGAGCAAATAGTTTCCACTTTGTCCTTTGGTGTATCAGTCCCATCCATACATCCATTTGTCTGTCCATTATAATTTTGTGCAGAGCATAACTCAAAACGCATTATAGGTATCATAATGAAACTTTTTTCCTTTGCAAATTTTATTTAAACAAACATATTTATATTGAGAAAAAGCTCTTATAGAAATAGGCTTTATTTGGGGAGTATCCATATGTTCTACTGATTTTCTTGTTTATATGTCAGTTTAGATTTTATTGATATGTTGTAGGTCAGCTTGTAAAGCCTCAGGCCAGAGAGTTAGTCCTCGATTATATCATAGAGAGAAAGAGAATGGATGATTTAGTTCATAGCTGTACTGACGGAAGACTTCCAGACCAAAAAGTAAGTTTATGGTTCATTATTTACTTCACCTGTACAAAGAACTGAAGCATATGACATACACCTTTCATAGGTGTCACTTTTCAGTAGTGTTATAATGCTTTCATGGACTAAATGTTGCATTGCGAGTTTCAAGTTAGCTTACCCAAGTATGAGAGTTGAATTTGGATGTCATCCTTTATATGAATAGTATAAAGAGTTGTCATAATTATTTGTTAGAATTCTTAACATTTTGATTTTTCCATGATTTATTAGCTGAAAACAGACATATAATATTGCTAGGTGTGTTTGAATCTGGGAATATTTGTATGGAGCAGAACCCTGTGCTGCAACGACAACCTGAACATGTGGCTAAACACTGAAGACTGTACTTGAATGAATTCAGTTGAAATTTACAATACAGCTTCAGGAGAAAATATATTGTGCAAGTTCAAACTTTTATTATGTTTGATGATTTTCTTCAAGTGATACCCCTTTGACTAAAAATCATTTGATATCTACTCAGAAATGGATGATTGGAAGCAAAATATAATCGTAATATTGAATTCACTGGGTGTGATTGTTTTGTAAAATTTTGTAGAAAAAAAAGGATTTAAATTGAAAAATATTTTATTATCTTTGTGAAGTATGTTTTAAAGAAATGAAAAGGGTCAGCAGCTAGTCAGCACTTTTTGTGGTTTGGGGCAAAAAAATTTTTTACATAAAATCAAGGTTAACAGAATTACCAATTTCCAGAAATTTTGAGGATATGTAAGTCCACTTTTCTTTCTTGGGAGTTTCTCCTGTTTATATCATGCAAGTGGGTTATATCATGTAATAGGCATAGGCATATACATGTATTGTTTTATTGATAGTAGTCGAGTAGTTAAAATGATTTTTTATTGACAAGGGATACTTTTTTCATAACAGTTTAGACTGAAACGTTGTGGTTTACGGCGCCCAATATTTCTGATAGAAGATTATGGTTCTATGCAACACTTCAGTATGCCAGAAGAAAGACTCAGACAGACAATAACCAACTTGAAGGTACAGCATAATTGAACTTAAATATTTCACAATGTAAGGTGATATATATTGATCAGTGTCCAAGATTCTCATGCTTTATCATAGCCAGATGAGGATGTACCACATAGCAAAATTCTCATTTTATAAAATTTTTATCACTTCATAAAACTGTATTTCACTTACTTTAATTCACATCACTGGATACCTGTGTGATTTTTGAAACTGTTATATCTAGTAGACAAGTGTGAGATGAAGGTACAAATTATATGTGAAAATAATTGTCATTTTACAAATTATATGTAAGAATAATCATCATTTTAGCTATTAAGATTAATATTATGTCAATCAAATTATGTTTAAGGTGATTGATGGGTTTGAGGTCAAGAGGACTAAAGATTCTAAAGAGACAGTAGCTTACTTGACTGTTATGACAAGATATTTACAGAGTTTCTTCAGGGTAAATCTTAACCATTCAAACATCTAATGGCATTTTTTACAAAACAAGTTTCATGTTTCATATTCATTTTTTCACAATTTTTTTTTTTTTTTTTTTTTTTTTTTTTTTTTTTTTTTTTTTTTTTTTTTTTTTTTTTTTGATAAATGATTGAATAATGTCCTTGCATCCCGTCAAGAAAATTACAATTATACCTCTGCAGCATGTCTGGCTTAAACTCAAGTGCTTGGTAAAACAATAGTCACTCTATATTTCCACGTCTCAGTGAGACCTGCTTAGGTGACTTACCAACATACAGGAAGGAGGAACACTACCAACTGAGCTACATGAGTGGTTCAGTTAACTTAGCTGTCTTCAGTTATTAGTTTATAAAAATTGAAAAATATTACAAATATGGCAGTCAGTGGTAATTGTGATTTTATCTGTCCAAGCAAAAACATTTTATTACTTTAATTGAGGCTTGGAATATTTAGTGGAGTGAGATCATGGTGTTTAATGTCCAGTCACAATTTTTTTACTTATATCAAATTAGTTTCTTATAAGATGGTGAAAGAAATGAGAATACTAGAAAAAAAAACACCACTGACATTTAGCCAGAGAACTGATAAATTTTCTCATTGATATATATTGATAAATTACAAGTCAGTATAAAATATCCTTCGTCAAGAAGTTCTGGAGTTTATTTGTAGTTACAGTGCTATGCATATTCAATTGTGATCTTGTTTGTATGTTACTCTTTAGAGTGCAGGACATTATTATTATTGTAGGTTCATACATCTTCTTTACCAGTGTAAATCCATGCTAAAACATCTTTTAATCTTTTGATCTAGATTTTGTACTTGCCAAATAAAATGCAAATAAAAAAGCTTTTTTATTTAAAATTTGACAGACAAAAACTTTGTATGCATCAAAACGTGATGATTTACAAGAATTTGGATCATTTGATATCAATGACGGAGAACAGAGATTGATGACCTTTCCAGAATTTAATCAAGGCTCCATCAAATCTAAGGTTGGTATCAGATGTTAAAGTAAGATTTGTAACAGAAAAAGTAAAAAACGCAACAGCCAAACTGGTCCTTATTTTCAATTCAACTTCCTTGATTTGAAGCCATTAGGTTGCCTAATGAGTTCAGTTGAGTAATGGTGTTTAACATCCCAGTCAAGAATGTTTCACTTATATCGAGATGTCGCCAGCTTTAGGCGAAAGTGCAGTGTATTTCATTCGTAATGCCGAGTGCTTGGCGAAAGAACATTCACTACCCACTTTCAAGTCTTGGGTCAGACCCCACGACCTTCCACTTACGGTTGCCTAATGAGACCTACATGTTGGTCAGGTCAGTCATTACTCAGGGTTAGACAGCTCTTAAATATGGCAGCGAAGGGAAAAATTAAATACAGTAACTATACTAAGACTTTACACCAAGAAACTACCCAATACTAGTGTGATGCACTAAAGTCTGAGAGTTTTTATCACCTATTGAGTCTAGTTCACAACGGATTATTCACTGCATTCGCTATACTCAAGCATGCACAATCAAAAATATTTATAGCAGTAAATAGCTGTATTGTAAAAATACATTGAGAGTATTAATAAAGTAAGACTAATTAGCACATTCAAATTGACTTTTAAAGTGATGACTGATGTATCAATTAAGATTTAAGAAAAAAAACAATAATAAACTTAAAAACTATTTGTATGTAAAAAAAAAAAATAATATTAAAAATAATAATTATAACCAGTGAGCATATATGGTTTGTTTGGTGTATTGGTCAGTAAAAATGTTTTCATGTTGTATGATTGACATAACTATGGTAGATGTGCAGGTGAGCTACACTTCTTGCAGCTCTTTTTTGTTTAAATTTGTAGGCATTGACAGTACAAGAGACATTTGGTAAACAGTTAATACAAATACATGGAATGTCTGCTGAAAAAGCTAAAGCCATTACACAAGTTTATCCTACAATAACACAGTAAGTGGTATATATAGTTATGGTAATCCATTAATCAAGATATAAATATTTTATAGAAGTCCTAGTTTGTAAATTTGTTGGGAAAAAAACAACATTAAAATGATACATGCAACTTTATTGTAGGAATTTTACTGTGAAAAAGTGGCATATTTGTCACTTTTGACACTTCTAATAGTTTTAAATAATGTGTCTCACTTTTATGTAAAGAGAGCAGATACTTTTTTCTTTTTAAGAAAAGCTAATATCTGTTTTGGAAAAAAAAAATATAAAGTATAAAATACAGAATAATTTTTTTAGATTTTTCCGTCACTGATTTATTCTGTTGCATTAGTTTACTGAGTGGAACTGGACATAGCTAAAAAATATCATAAAATGTTTTAGTACAAAATTTTCAGTTATGGTTGTATATGATGATGTAATGATTGATTTGTATTTACAGCTTGTTTCAGGCTTATGAAAATTGTCGAAATGAAAAAGAAAAAGAAGTTATGATAAACAACATTAAATGTGGAAAGTCTATGAGGTAATGATTTAACTTGCTTGTACTAAGTACATAACAGCTTATAAAACACACACACTCACTTTGGAACTCAAAAATACTGTGACAATTATTAATGGGGTATAAATTATTAAGGAACATTATTACAAGGTTTTATTTTAAATCTCTTTTATTCTAATTGGTGTAGATATTGTTGAAATGTACAATTTTCCTTTTTATAATTGCCTGTTTCTGCTCAAGTTAAAATCTCAGTTATGTGTGATTGAGTATTATTCAACAGTATTCTTATTTTTCAGGAGCCTTGGACTCTCTCAAAGCAGACAGATTTACCAATTATATTGTACAACAGGACCATTAACAAAATGAGATGTGTAATGTTATTTTTACAGTCAGTGGAGCATGTACCAGTACAATTCATGTTATCCATTGTTATGATTCAGTATTACAAGATCTTGTTACAGTTTATAAATTGCTATATATTGTATTACATTTTATATAATACATTAGAGAGATATTGATATTATTGAATAAAGAAGTTTGTTTATTTGTTCCTATTCTCTTCACTTGGTTGTTTGTCCGTAAACTCTTCACTTGGTTATTTGTCCATACACTCTTCACTTGTTTATTTGTTCCTATTCTCTTCACTTGGTTATTTGTCCATTATACTCTTCACTTGTTTATTTGTTCCTATTCTCTTCACTTGGTTATTTGTTCCTATTCTCTTCACTTGGTTATTTGTCCGTAAACTCTACACTTGGTTATTTGTTCCTATTCTCTTCACTTGGTTATTTGTCCGTAAACTCTACACTTGGTTATTTGTTCCTATTCTCTTCACTTGGTTATTTGTCCGTAAACTCTTCATTTGGTTCATTGTCCATATACTCTTCACTTGTTTATTTGTTCCTATTCTCTTCACTTGGTTATTTGTCCATATACTCTTCACTTGTTTATTTGTTCCTATTCTCTTCACTTGGTTATTTGTTCCTATTCTCTTCACTTGGTTATTTGTCCGTAAACTCTACACTTGGTTATTTGTTCCTATTCTCTTCACTTGGTTATTTGTCCATAACTCTTCACTTGGTTCTTTGTCCATATACTCTTCACTTGTTTATTTGTTCCTATTCTCTTCACTTGGTTATTTGTCCATATACTCTTCACTTGGTTATTTGTCTGTAAACTCTTCACTTGGTTATTTGTCCATATACCGTACTCTTCACTTGGTTATTTGTCCGTATACTCTTCACTTGGTTATTTGTCCGTATACTCTTCACTTGGTTATCTGTCCGTATACTCTTCACTTGGTTATCTGTCCGTAAACTCTTCACTCGGTTATTTGTCTGTATACTCTTAACTTGGTTATTTTTCCATATACTCTTCACTTGTTTATTTGTCCATATTCTCTTCGCTTGGTTATTTGTTCGTATTCTCTTCACTTGGTTATTTGTGCATATTCTCTTCACTTGGTTACTTTCACTATTCAATCTGTATTTCAGTGTTCTTCGTTTTGTACTGTTTTCTGTCTCTTGTAGAACCTAGCTTTTCTCTCATATCTAAAACTAAAGGATGAAAGAATCTCATTTATGATACCGCTAAAGAAATTTCTATCTTCCACATAACAAATTTATTAGTTGATCTTCATGGTACCCTTAATAAAAGGAACAATCACTAGCATGAATGCTTTTTATTTGCAAAAAATTCGGAGATGTGAGAGTTATTCCCCTTTTATTATACTAATTGTTATATTCATAAGACTTTCTTTACTAATTTTTGTTTCAAGACCACCAACATCATAAGATAAGGGATGCTTTTGATAATAAACTGGCCATCTATGTAAAAGTTGTGTGTATCCATCACCTATGGGCATTTTGTAAATGCAATTTTATGTATTCCATCTACCCCAGAATTATTTTAGAATCTATCACTGATGGGCTTTTATGTACATGTAATAATGAACATATCTTTACATACGTTTCCAGTGATGAAACTCCCTGTATAGCTTGTCACATATGAGCATTATGTACACAAAGGTGAGGCATCATAAACCTGTGTTATTGATATGACCACATTTTAAATGTCACTGAGCTCTTGCCTTTTCTTCACACACTTTTATTCCTACACAGGCGTGAAAGTGGTTCCAACTTTGTTTTTTTTAAATGCAAAAATCATAGCAAATAATGTTAAAAATATCAATTAGAATCAAAATTGTGTTCTTAAATTTGATTTAATTTTAGTAAGGAATATATATGTACTATTTGAGACATAAAGTATGGTGATTTTTTTTTTTATTTTAAAGGCCTACAGAATAGAACTGGTTTGTTTTAGGACATTATTTCCCTTTACTTGCTGAATGTTCACTCACTAAATTTTTATCTTGGGTTTTGTTTGTGTTGGATACATACCAAAACATAAATTGGATCAAAATAAAATCATTAAATTTTACCTTGCTCAATAGAATTGCGTACTGAGGATTCGATTTCATTTAAAGGATAACTAAAGCTTTTTGCTCTTAGCATAGTAGCCATACAAATTCGAATCCATCTGTCCCTACCAATAGGTTCATCATGAGGATGTTATGTCATGGAAGTGTAAAATGTTGCATGCCTTAATTAATGGGAGGTACGAAGCCCTAAGGTGAAATGGTTTTTTCGTATTTTCAATAAAGTATTCCGTGTATTCGCAAAAGTATTTCGAATTTTTTAAATACTATTTGGCTTTTGTTGAAATAGCTTTTTCGTATGGTTTCAAAAGTACGAAAGCCCATTGAGCTCACTTTTGTAGTAGAAAAAATATTAATAACGCGTTATTCGTAACTCGCAAATAAACGCGTAACTTCGCGAATTAACGAGAAACTTTCGCGAATAAACGCGTAATTACGCGTTACTTTCGCGAAATTAATGCGTAACTGTCGCGTAATTTTCGCGAATTAACGTGTTACTTTCGCGAATTAGCGCGTAACTTTCGCGGTTTTTTTCGCGTAACTTTCTATATAAACAAGATATATCTGAAATATCTTATGTCATTTACTCAATATAAAATGAAAACACAAACAGTAAGGTTATATTTTGAACCTGGGTTTTCGCATGCTGAAATTTCATGCTTCCTAGCAATTGGGCATAACATCATTATAAGTAAATCAACCCTCAAAAGGATATTAAAAAGTTAAAGTCAATGAGAAGGAAAAATTACTCTGTTATATGTGATGTTTAGCACGCATTGTTCAATTCAGTATATTGGTGACCTCTAGAAAATCACAAAATTAAGTCTATATCAACATCATTTTTAAAATGATAATGGGAAATAACATGGAGTATATTTTTCATATACTAATATTTATCACATAAGTTATGATAGAAATCATTTTACTTATATTTAGTCGGGCTTTAAGTTTAACATGTCGAATAGTAAAAAAAGCGCCACATTTCATTGAAACTTGGTCAAAAGCAACTATAGAACATTGCCAATAAGATTTTTGTTTTTGGTTGCCGTTTCTACCAGAAATAGGTCACAGTGACCTACAAAGCTAAAAAACCACTTCTCCAAGGCAAAATTTGATGTGATATTTAGCTTCTAGAGCCTCTTATTTGCCAAGTTTTCATTATCCATTGTTCAACTGGCAGTCAAACCTACCTTAACCGCTATGACACAATTCGCGTTTATTCGCGAAAGTAACGCGTAATAATGCGAAAGTTACGCGTTTATTCGCGAAAATTACGCGTAATAACGCGTTATTTTATTATTTTTTTTCTACGAAAGTAAGCTCAATGGACTTTCGTACAAAAGCCATTTCGTATTTTCAAAATAGAATTTGTAAGATGTTATGGATATTTCGGCATGAGAGAGTGGAGCAAGGGGTAGTGGATTCAGCAGTAGTGGGTAACAATTTTAAAGTTACTCACTACTAACAGCATCGATTCTTGTATTATAAAAATCTGTTTCCTATGCATCTTTGTGATGTTTCAAATTGCCACCGCTGCACATATTGTAGTGGCGAAATACTATTTCAAAAATATGAAAGAATTTGCGAATATACGAATTACTATTACGAAATAACCTTTTTTACACATGTTAATATACCACTTTTTAAAATTTAATCATAAAAATACATAAATGATTAAATTCAAAAAGTGGTATATGACACACATGTCGCATTGTGAGCTCCGTAGAAACGCCAGTCCATTAGCGACTCTTGGTAGCGTTTCATGTTTAACAATCAATCTTTTGATGAAAACTGGAAGAATATATGTGAGAAAGATAACAATGCAACACGCATTGTCCAAATCATCTGAATTAACACGGAGAAATACTGTATACTTGTACACTGTTCTTGAGCACCTAAGATGTGAACAACATTGATATATTACCGTCACAGTATACCATTGAAAATCTTGTGGGAAAGTTTATTAAAAGAATGTATTTTAAAAATAGCAAGACAAAGTTGGCATATGCTTGTATGTTCTTAAAGTATTATTTTAATAAATGTTAACAAAAAGCACACGCCAACTTGCACTTTGTTAGTTAACGCTGGGAACTGCAGTTTTCAGAAAGTACCTTTGTCAAAATTTTTGAAGCGTTCCCGCAGAAATTGTTATGCAAAAGTAAAGTTTCTACAAAAACATTCATTACAAAATAATAAACATTAGTCATTTTTGACTCTGACGTTTGCAAATAACAAACAACGAGGCGCTTATTATGCAGACCATTGTAAGCATCATCACAAGTGTTCCTGTCTGTAGTTATTTAGTATCAACTGAACCGACTCGAGTCTTGCTCGAGAACATTAAGAAAGATACGACTGTATATCACGAATTCATAAGCTCGGTGACTCAGTGGTAGAGCGTTCGTTTGTTCGGAGGTCGTGGGTTCGAACATAATACATATTCATAAGTCATACACAAGTCTAAAATTTAAGATATTGTTTCCTCGCCTGGCACTCGGCATTAAGAGGATAGAGTTGAGTTGAGTAATGGTCAGTCAAGAATATTTCACTTATATCGAGACGTCGCCAGCTATAGGCGAAAGTGCAGAAATTTTGCCTGTGCGTTGTGCTGATGGCATTATACAGCAGGGTTCTTTTTCGTGACACGGGACCTCGTTTTTTTAAGTTCCCATCCGAAAGAACCGTGACTTTCATTTCGTAATGCCGAGTGCTTGGCGAAAGAACAGTCACTACCCACTTTCAAGTCTTGGGTCAGACCCGGCCGGGATTCGAACCCACGACCTCCCACTTACGGAGCGAGCACTCTACCAATTGAGCTACCGCAGTGGTTATTAAGAGGATAGAGTATCGAGTGGTTCATTCGGTGTAAGAATAATGGATTGGTGGAGGGGTATGCTTGTTTGCGGCATTCTATTTCGGTAAGCTAACACTTTTCCAAAACGTCGTCCTGAATTCGCGCTAGAACATGACAGATCATAATACACACACGCACATCACACGCATAAACGATTTTGTTCTTTTATTAATTCATAGAGATTAATAACCTTGGTCTCGTCGCAAAAAAAAAAACTAGAAAAATTGCCAATGCAACATTACAACAACAACAAATTCATAAAGATAAGGCGTAATAAAAGTTGAATCCACGAGTTAGAGCAGGCAATGAAAATAGTTGATTAAATTAGAACTGTCAAATGGGTAAAACATTGTGCTAACATCTAAGATATTTATTTCATATTTCTACTTTGTTTAAATGTCTAGAAATTTGTCCCGCTCATTGAAATAAACCAATTCATTATAAAATAAAAACCAAAATTATGCACTTTTTTCAATTGCAGCACATTCGTCCAGTTATCAAAATTGAAACAAAATTACGAGCACAATTTGTTCACTGGACGGCTTCTTTCGATCAAAGTTAAGAAAAATAGTGGAGACGTAAAACACTATTACTCCACTACACTCCTCCTTCTTATAATGAAGTTTTGATTGCGTATAGAAATTTCTTATTTTTTGACTAAATTGTTTCGCAATCCTTTTATTTTATTTATATTTATAGCGCAAGGCTTCTGTTGTCCCTAAGAAGTCAGTCTCGCTATGGAGCCTGAAATATGCCACCACAAAAAAATCAAATGATTTACGTTGAAGTGTTAATGAATAATATAAAAATTAAAAAACATACTTTTAATAATCAGAAGCATAGCTGGTTAGATGAGTATGCATATTTAGAGACAGGACAGTTCAGTCGAAACCAAAAACCAAAGTCGAAAGTTTTATCCAGGGCGGAAACTAAGCTGAAGTATAAACCGGTAAAGAGGATGTCCCATTTTAGGTAAATGTGCATTTTGTCATAGTTTTATCTCGGACGGCTAAAGTGTATCAAATTGAAGATTAGTTGGCATGACCTCCGATTGGAACTGTTCCTTCTGAGACACTGACTTTAATAGTTACAGCGATCGTTATATGGATATGTAAAACGTTGTTTATCCAACTATTTGGAGGTACTTGGGCAGATCGTAATTGGGGAAGTTTTTTATAGTTCGCTTCCTTAAGATCAATGTTTTTCTCTTGGTGCGCCGGTTTCCTCTACTGTCCCTGAACTGACCGCCTCGATATAAGCGAAAATTCTTGACTTTGACACCATTACTCCTCTTCACTTTTTGGATAAGACTGATTTCATTTCACCTTTTTTAACATCTGATACTGCGGGAATTTCTTCATCACATGAATGATGCTGTTTCAACGAACCCTTGATTGCAATGCAATTAGTCTAGGTTTGTCAATAGTAAAACTAAAAATAATTTTTTAATGAAGTTCTTATATTTTTAGTATTTTCATAAATTCAAAAAAAAATATCTTGTACTTTTTTTATCAGGAAGACCTGTTGTTTAATGGGTGAGAGGTTTTATCTTAATGCCAGTATGTTGGGGTCAGATTCTCACTAAGTGATGATGTACATACAGTTATAGACTATATATCACTGAGCTATGGATAACACTTCACTTTATAGTTACTGCTGATTTCCGGATTCCTACGTTTTATTTTATTTTATCTATATTTGATAATCTTTGACATAGATTTTAAAGCAGTATATGTTACCACCTTGTTGAATTTTTAATATGGATTTCCCCGTAGTTATCAACAATATTTCTCACTGATATCTATTTGGTTTTAGTTTCATTATAGAAAAATAAAAAAAATTTGCTGTCTATGATAGCGTTTAAAATAATACTTATATTTGATATACCGCGATAACATGGTCCTATCTTTGCTTAATTTTTTTAATAACTCGAATGAATTATTTAAAAAAAAAAAAAAAAAAAAACAACAAACTTTTTTCCTCAAAAATTACACGGCATTCCTTATTAAACTAACATTTTAATTGTTATTGAATTTTGATTTCCAGTGTAGGAAGATAAGTACGTTCAAGATGTAATATTTTGTTAATTTTATTTATATATTTATATGTTTTCATAGAAAAAAATTGCCTTACATCTGTGACAAATTTTTCTCTTCGATCAAGCTACAAAAGAAAAAAAATTAAACATACAATTAATTTTAGATATTAGATGGAGATAATGCCTTAATAAAAACAAAGAAATACTCAGCAGTAATTCGAAACTGTATCTTAAATTTAACATCAAAATGTTTGAATTTCGCTTACAAAAGTCAAGTGCGGAATTTTGAATTTTTACCAAAATTAATATTCAAAATTCTGCATCTGACATATTTCTTTTGGGGAAAAAAATCTGTACATGGCGCAAAGTTAAATACCAGTCAAAATTCTGTTCAGATTTATTCCTCGTTGAAGGCATTTCTAGACTCCGTAACGATTACCCTCCGGAACGTGATGTAGGTAAAATAGTTTTACATTGTATATGAGCATTATGCTGATATATTAATAGACGAGTTCAAACAGACAACTTAGAAATCTTCTTCATTTTATGCCAAAAACGCAGAAAAAATAACGTAATTAATATCAGATAAACATTTCATATATTGATATTTTGATCGTATCGTTTTAAGAGCGTTATTTTAGTTATGTCTGAAGTGTTACAGAAAAACAAATGTATATTTATAATTAATCCACGTCACAAATTTTTTGTTTTAATTGACTATTAGGACTGCAGATATATCTTCACTAAAATCATTCAGTTAATTTAGTGATTCGTACAGAAACGAATTAATCTTTTTTATCTCGCCCACAGGATACATGTTGGTACATTATCTGGTAGGATAAGCCTTGATTTTAATTTTAAGTGTTGGACCAATGATTTCTTTTCTAAGGTTGATGGTTAGGGATCCTTCAATTCTGTAACAACATATCATTATTTTATCACTCAATCCAGTACCAGTCCAAAGTCGGAAGATTTTTTAAAATCTTAATTCCATATGTTTGTCTTTTCTTGTCTTGATTGCATAATTGTCCTTTTGGACTTGTTTGTCTTGTCTTGTTGTCTCAGTCTTTTCTTGATTTGTTGTCTGTGTGTTTTTCCTGTCTTATTTGCCTATTTGTTTTTTCTTGTCTTGTTTGTTTAATTGTCTTTTCTTGGATGTTTACCTGTTTTGCCTTTTCTTATCTGTTTGCCTTTTCTTGTCGTGTTTGCCTAATTGTTTTTTCTTGTATTGTTAGCCTAATTGTCTTTTCTTGACATATTTGCCCGTTTTTCTTTTCTATCTGTTTGCCTGTTTGCCTTTTATTTCTCTTGTTTGCCTTTGCTTGTTTTGTTTGCCTAGCTGTATTTTCTTCTATTATTTGCCTAATTGTCTTTTCTTGTCTTGTTTGCCTAATTGTCTTTTCTTGACATGTTTGTCTCTTTGCCTTTGCTTTTTCTTGACATGTTTGCATGTTTGCCTTTTTTTAACTGTTTGCCTTTTCTTGTATTGTTTGCTTAATTGTCTTTTTTTTGTCTTGTTAGCCTAATTGTCTTTTCTTGACATGTTTGCCATTTTGCCTTTTCTTATCTGTTTGCCTCTTTGCTTTTTCGTGACAAGTTTGCCTGTTTTTCCTTTTCTTATCTGTTTGCCTTTTCTTGCCGTGTTTGCCTAACTGTCTTTTCTTGTATTGTTTGCCTAATTGTGTTTTCTTGTCTTGTTTGCCATGTCTTTTTTTAACATGTTTGCCTCTTTGCCTTTTCTTGACATGTTTGCATGTTTGCCTTTTCTTCTCTTGTTTGCTTCATTGTCTTTTCTTGACTGGTTTGCCTAATTGTCTTTTCTTGACATGTTTGTCTCTTTGCCTTTTCTTATCTGTATGCCTGTTTACCTTTTATTGACATGTTTGACTGTTTGCTTTTTCTTATCTCTTTGCCTGTTTGCTTTTTCTTGTCTTGTTTGCCTGATTGCCTTTTCTTGTCGTGTTTGCCTAACTGTCTTTTCTTGTATTGTTTGCCTAATTGAGTTTTCTTGTCTTGTTTGCCTAATTGTCTTTTTTTAACATGTTTGCCTCTTTGCCTTTTCTTGACATGTTTGCCTGTTTGCCTTTTCTTCTCTTGTTTGCCTAATTGTCTTTTCTTGACTGGTTTGCCTAATTGTCTTTTCTTGACATGTTTGTCTCTTTGCCTTTTCTTATCTGTATGCCTGTTTACCTTTTATTGACATGTTTGCCTGTTTGTTTTTTCTTATCTGTATGCCTGTTTGCTTTTTCTTATCTGTTTGCCTGTTTGCTTTTTCTTATCTGTTTGCCTGTTTGCTTTTTCTTGTCTTGTTTGCCTGATTGCCTTTCCTTGTCTTGTTTGCCTGTTTGTCGTTTCTTGTCTTGTTTGCCTGTTTCTCTACCATAAACAAATCTTTTTTATGTTCTTGGTTGCGTTGGATGTTCCAAAGTAAATTTTTATTAAGTTTTAAATTTCTTTCTTCAATTATTATAGTAAATTATTCGGAACAATCAAAAAAAAGTAAAATGTTTTTTCTTTAACACGAGTGAAGCTTCAAATACTAGTATACCATACATTTTAGCAATCTCCGAGATGTACTTTAAACTAATAACTCGGTAGTTTTATATTTCAAATTATGCACTTATATAAAACAAAAAAAATTGGAAATAAAGTAAGGAGTTACGTGTACTATAAAGTGATGTGTATTTAACTGTGTCACATTTTGTTATTATGTTTACTAAGTATAGTTTTCAACAATATTAAGGTATTTTTATTAAATATGATCTGTCTGACATATTTTTGCCAATTTTTTGTCATTTATCACATGACTGTTTAAAACTTTAATTATAATGATGGATACAAAAAGCTATATAACCTTAGTAACAGCCTTTGTGTAGTTTTTATCATGGTTTTATTGCGCAAAACAACAAAAATATGTCTTTATTTTACTTTTCTTCATCATCTTTACTTAACATTTCAGTAAATAAGTGTTTTCTTTTTATTATATCTATGTTTGCTTTTATCCGATTGGCACTTTGTGACTTGTGCGTCAGTTCCAATATTTTTATCGGTTATTTTGCTTCACCGAATGTCTTGTTCATATTTGCCATACATTTTACAAATTCTTTACGATGTCATAACTGTCAGTTTTAGTACTGTTAGGCGACTCCCAATGTTTGAATACACTTTGTTGATTGCGATCTGTATCACATTTCGATAAGGCAATGATAATTTGCATTTTCGTCTTTTTTTTAAAATAAATTAAGAGTGGAGTCGAGTAATGGTGTTGAACGCCCCAGTCAATATTCTTTCAGTTATATATACAGATCAGGGATAGTTGATTAGTGGGTTAAACAAATGCCAGTGACCTTCAGAAAGGAAACTGTCAACCCCCCTCCCTCCTTCTGCCGGTGCGGGATTCGACCTTAGGCTCCGAGAGGCACACTGATTTATAAGTGTTGTTCAGACGGCTTAGCCAGCAGGTCCCCGAACTTTCGAAGAGTGATTTGGGTTTATAAATACTGATCACACGAAATATATTTACAATATTTACAATAAAAGTAATGTCTACGTCAAATTTAACATTTATCTTGGTTCGATACTGTGTAATGAGTATTTTTTTATTTACTTGGACGCATCTAGTTCTATTACTTAGCATGAAGGACATTATTTCCTCGTTGAAGCTTTCAGATCGACCAAATCGGCATTTTCACCAAACATTAGATGGTAATCTATTTTGATTACAGAGTTATGATTCTTATCCATCAAACAATTATAGAGATCTTTTCAATTTAGTGGTTATATTTATCTGTTTACCAGAATTTACTGACAGTAAAAAAAAGCACGTATTGATCGGTCTAAATACAGCGGACATTTGTTAATATTTGTAGTTTAAACTTTGTCTCTTCGATGAATTTCCTTGCTTTGATGCAGTGAAAACGGAGACTTCAGTCGTGATAGGACAATGTACCCAATAACGTCTTCTTATCAACATTTTTTACGAGATAGAGAAAAAACAGACTTTATCAATTTACAAGTCTTTGGTCAGACACAACGGAAGATCAATTGTGATTTTTTTAATTAAAAACACGGAATTAATCCTGATTAAAGCCTGTATACATTAATTGAAATTCTTCTTTACGTTCACGTGGCACCAAAATTCTTGCTTCTCAATAAACTAAACTGCGTAAGAAATCCCACTCTTAAAATAAATAAATACATTTTGTATTGCTTTGATTCTGTATTCATGTTAATAAAGTGTTTGACTTGCCTTTAAGTTTAACAACGCAGACACCTGTCTCAATCTCCAAAATTTAACACTAGTACGTTACTATGTGTGAACAATTCTCAAATTTAAATTTGCACTTTTATGGAAATTAATCACATAAAGTAAAAATTAAAATTTAAATTTTAATAGATAAAACAAATTACTGTTTACGAGTAAGACGATGTTCACATAAGCAATTTAAATATTTAACAATAAGTGTGTGTTTATGTTGATATAAGGTGACATTGCTCTTGATTCTAACTATTGATTATCATCTGTACCTGACGCCAAAATGATTAATACTCGGCCGCATCTCAATGTCAACTCTTAAAAGTAGAAAATCTTTAGGTAGTGTAAGTTCATATAGATCGTTAATAAAAGGCAGATTATCGTAAAAAAATGGTTTTAATTATTTGGACTGTTTAATCTGTGTAGTTTGAAAAGTTTATCACACTTTCTGTGGCGTTTCAATAACAATGTCCGTGTTTATTCCTCGGCATAAATCAGCTACTTAATAGGATTTGCCAGGGTAACACATAATCATTTCCGTAATTGCGAAGGAACATGCTGGATATGCGTATAAAAATACGTTTGAATTCACGTCACAAGTTTACGATCATTTTCGCTAAAAACATACACTAACCCCATATTTCATAAAAGTTAACGTCATTGGGTATCACGTGGTACAGGGACGTTTCATGGCTTGGTAGTTTTGTCTTTCTGTATTACGTGGTACGGAACGTTCCATGGCTCGGTAATTTTGTCTTTCTGTATTACGTGGTACGGGAAACATTTCATGGCTCGGTAGTTTTGTCTCTGTATAACGTGGCACGGGAAACGTTTCATGGCTCGGTAATTTTGTCTTTCTGTATTACGCGGTACGGGAAACGTTTCATGGCTCGGTAGTTTTGTCTTTCTGTATTACGTGTACGGGAAACGTTTCATGGCTCGGTAATTTTGTCTTTCTGTATTACGCGGTACGGGAAACGTTTCATGGCTCGGTAGTTTTGTCTTTCTGTATAACGTGGCACGGGAAACGTTTCATGGCTCGGTAATTTTGTCTTTCTGTATTACGCGGTACGGGAAACGTTTCATGGCTCGGTAGTTTTGTCTTTCTGTATTACTTGGTACGGGAAACGTTTCATGGCTCGGTAATTTTGTCTTTCTGTATTACGCGGTACGGGAAACGTTTCATGGCTCTGTAGTTTTGTCTTTCTGTATAACGTGGTACGGACAAATTTCATGGCTCGGTAATTTTGTGTTTCTGTATTACGTGGTACGGGAAACGCTTCATGGCTCGGTAATTTTGTCTTTCTGTATTACGTGGTACGGGAAACGTTTCATGGCTCGGTAGTTTTGTCTTTCTGTATTACGTGGTACGGAAACGTTTCATGGCTCGGTAGTTTTGTCTTTCTGTATAACGTGGTACGGAAACGTTTCAAGGCTCCGTAGTTTTCTGTTTCTGTATAACGTGGTACGGAAACGTTTCATGGCTCGGTAGTTTTGTCTTTCTGTATAACGTGGTACGGAAACGTTTCATGGCTCGGTAGTTTTGTCTTTCTGTATTACGTGGTACGGAAACGTTTCATGGCTCGGTAGTTTTGTCTTTCTGTATAACGTGGTACGGAAACGTTTCATGGCTCCGTAGTTTTGTTGTGACGTGGTAATGATTCTTTTGTTGTGACGTAGTTTTGATTGTTTTCTTGAGACGTGGTTCTGATTGTTTTGTTGTTACCTAGGTATGATTGTTTTTTTTTTTGACATGGTTATGGTTGTTTTGTTATTACGTGGTTATGGTTGTTTTGTTGTTACGCGGTTTAGATTGTTTTGTTGTGACGTGGTTATGATTGTTTTGCTATAACGTGGTAATGAATGTTTTGTTGTGACGTGGTTATGATTGTTTTGTTGTTACCCAGGCATGAGTGTTTTGTTGTGACGTGGTTGTGGTTGTTTTGTTATGACGTAGTTATGATTGTTTTGTTATAACGTGGTTATGATTTTCTTGTTGTGACGTGGTTATGATTGTTTTGTTGTTACGTGGTTATGATTGTTTTGTTATAACGTGGTTATGATTGTTTTGTTGTGACGTGGTTATGATTGTTTTGTTGTGACGTGGTTATGATTGTTTTGTTGTGACGTGGTTATGATTGTTTTGTTGTGACGTGGTTATGATTGTTTTGTTGTGACGTGTATATAATTGTATTGTTATGAAGTAGTTTTTATTGTTGTATTGTTGTTACGAGGTTATGGTTGTATATTCGTCGTTTTATCAAAACTCGATTAATAGAAATGTCACTAACAACGCTCTATTCGCGCATTATAACGGTAATACCTACTATATAAATTTTGATAATATCTGTAACAACATTTCGATTTTTCATAAATAGATTTTAATTTTGATAATCGGCATAGAAAAAATATAGACGTCAAATTCACCGATAGCTACGATCACAATCAAGAACAGTCGTCAGTTATGTTTACAAAAACATCGGTATCGGGATATCAGTCTTTGCCTTCTCTTACGGCTCTGTGTGTTTGCTTGTATTTTATCTAATTTGATGACATTTTCATAATTTATGAAAAGTTAAACAAACCCGGAGATGTAAGATAATTTTACACTCGGTGATATTCCATGTTATATTTTATTATTTTTATTTTAAAACGGACTTTTTTAACGAGTTGATTACAGTGTCGTCTCGGTGGCCGAGGTCGCTTTGAGAGTGAGAATCGTGGGTTCGACGCCAACGGTTCATAAATAAGACTTTAAAAAATTATACTGCTCTCTTTTCTCCTGATTCTTGACATCAAGGGGACAGAGTATCTACTGGTTCACTGGTTCAAGTTTACAGAATGATGTGACTGGATAACTAGGAGGCTTGTCTCCCCTGAATGCGCGTTAGCACATCCCAATCCATACATGAGCTTGTTTTTGATTAATTCTTAAAGATTTATAAACTTTTGTCGTCACAAATTGCTGATGAGGCGTTAAACATAACTTACTTATCACAACGAATGTCTATTCTATATTCGAATCACACAAAGAGCAGATCTTAGCTTGCCGAAGGTAGAGGGGTTTCTCCTGACACTCCGATTTTCTCCATGATTCCTGAATTACCGACTCGATGTAAGTAGGTATAAGAATTTTATCTACAACGATAAACTTCATTACCCCAACTCCTCTCAATCCCGCTTTTCTTTTACTTTAATAAAAGTCGGAAATAAGTCGGCAAGTTCAATTTAGTGATGCAACAAATTTGAACTTAAACACTCGGTTTTTGGTACTTTGGAAAATTAAAATTTTTGATTATTAAATTTCTTTGAATTAATTTCAAATATAATTTTAATAAAATGGCTTTAAAAGGTTCCGATAACACATGGTTATTATAAATATCTAATTATACTTAAAGCCGGTGATCTAGATATAATGTTGAGCTGGGAGAGTCAGTCAGTTAGTCTCCCTTCTAACATTATTAAACAGGTCGGGGGTGTGTCCATGTTTGTTGTTGATCAACATTTCCGTATCACACCTTTCTACCTGATTATGTCTGCGTGGGAGAATAGAAATATACTACATTTAAAAATCACTTTACAATTTATTTACAATAACCTAATTTGTTAATTATCAAGTTAACACCAAGTGTAGTTATTATATGACCACAAATTGACTTTCCGAAAACTTAATTTTCTTCCGCTTAAAGAGAATACAATTTATCCTGAGACACCTGTAATGTTTATTATCTCAAGGCACACCGTCTGTCTAACATCGATAATAGGTGTGTGAGAGAGGGTATAAGTAATCCCAGGACACTGTTTGACAGTCATCAGAAGGGGGACTGGCGACATGCGTATATCTAATAAACACACGAGTTCTAAACAGGTGTTATAACGGGGGGCATCAGTGTCTCCAATGCTAGTTAACTTTTATACCTCCCGGTCGCCGACAAGATATACACTTGTATCGGCTAAGTCCATCCTAATTGTCTGTCATATTTTGTATACTGATAAATAAAACAATGATTTTCGTTTTCTAAATCTCAGGTTATTAGCCAGAAATTTAAACTTTATTATAGTCTATATAGATTTGAGAAATACGCCGCCAACAATATACATAAATATTACCCCTCTTTGTAGATCCACGTAGATTAAATATGTAAGAATTTTAATACATGGTGTCAAAATGATTTCAAACATAGTGTTTAATAAACATGTCTAGAAGTATTTTTTAAAATAAAATCTAACCTTTCAAAGCTATACAATCCATTTTATTGACTATCGATATGGCTTCCTTATAATAATAAACTTCATTGCACCCATTGCCGTGTTTTGGCCAAACGCCAGTCGACACCGTGGTCTTCCGAATTGTAATTCTACATTTGGCGCCAAAGTGCTCGGTCAAAAATGATCATATACACTTATTTGACTATGTATTACCCCTCGCTCTCAGAATTATTGTAAACTTGAAGACAATAACATATAGCTTATAAGATTTTTCTGACAAAGTTCAGTAAGAATATTTCTATTCATTCATAAGTTTTTGTTTTTAAATTTCTTGTTTTTAATAATGGATGAAAAGTATAAACGACAGCTATGAATTTACTCAGGTGAGTGAGTTTTAATTTACCTTTTACTCAAATTTCTTTTTGTTATTTTTTTAAATTTTTTTTCTACTTTCTGATTTTAAAAATAAATATTTTCAGCAACAAAATCTAAATTCACTTACTATCATTTTTCGAGACATTTTAATTACTTAATAACAGAAGCGAATAATATAAGATATGTTATCAAAAGTAAAACCGATACTTCCACGTGTTATGTAGGGATGTTCACTTTTATATCGAACACATGTGAAGTAATAACACGCTTTAAATGTTTTATTGAAATACTTTAAAAAAAATACTCATTTGTACGTTTATATAATATATAAAATACTCCGCATTTATTCAGAGAAAAATTCAAAAATAATTTTTAAAAAGCTGAAGGTGAAAAAATATGTGAAATAACATTTAATTGTTTATTTTTATAAATCCATACCTGTTACAAAGATTACAAATACTTAATTTTGAGTGATGTTGTAAAAATAATATCTTTATGTTAAATTTGAAATTCAAAATAGAAATAGATTTGTCAAGTTTTCAATTTTGTCCTTTTTCTTAACTTTTCATTTCGCAATTTTTTGTAAATGTAATTTAAACATTTTCTTAAGTTTCACTCTTTCTTAATTTCAGCATGAAGAACGGCATATATGCCACTTTAATACTCGTGATTATGTGGATGTCGTTTTCGATAGTCGATGCAAAAAATGTGCCGCATAGAAAACGACATCGAAATAAAGGACGACATTTAATCAGTTTTGAACAGCTAAAAGCAGACAGTGATAACAAAGTTCCTTCACAAGCTTCAAAAGAAATGCGACAATCTCCCCCAATAAGAGGGAGCAGGAACGCTTTTGTAGTGACAAAGAAAAGTTATTTAAAAAAGGAATGGTGTAAAACGCAAGTGTTTAAGCAAGTTGTCAGAGAACCCGGATGTATTAGCAGAACTATCATGAATAGATTTTGTTATGGGCAGTGTAATTCGTTTTATATTCCAAAATCTGATAAAAGAGACATCAAAGAAGCGGCATTTTTGTCATGCGGGTTTTGTAAACCTAGGAAATACTCAAACATTCACGTGACTTTGCTATGTCCGGGGAAAGGACCTTTCCGGTTAAAACGGAAACGCGTGATTATGATCAAGAAATGTCGATGTATGGCTCAAAAAGTGGATATTTCTTAGTGGTTTTTAATGCATTTTTACATGATAATTAATAGAAACTGGGAGAGAATCAAAGCTATTTGGTTTACAGATTCTAGTCATACTATTAAAATGGTTTTTATCAAATGGTAAAAATTCATATTTTCACTCAGCAGGTTTTTGAAATCGTGGTGAAAGTTATATGGAAAAAAGTAATGATTATGATATTAATAAAAACATCTGCTACTGTATCGACAAAAAGGCGATAACCGCCCGAATTTCTTTTGTCAGAGGGCCAAACGAGCCGGGGTTTTGTGTCGAATTTGATTAATATGTCAATGGAATGTTAGATTTCGTGTTAGAAGTTAACAGACGAATCGGAAAAAACAAGTAATGTTGATCTCGCATTCAAATAAATGGAATAGGTTGTTATAGAGCGAGCAGACGATAATCTGACGATGTTTACAGAATCAACAGGATTTTTAACAAGTGGTTTATTCTGAAGAGAATAGGTCAGTTTAACCCTACAAAGGAATTGTATAGTGATGACTTGGATTACCTGCTGGTTTCGGCGGCAGACAACTTTCTCAAGTACCTGAGTTGGACAAATTTAGCGTTAAATTTGGCTCCTGTTTTGACGTATTTTACTAATCAATCTATCCAATGTCAAAATATAAACAGTGTGTACCTCCATTCACGTCAGTGATACATCGTTTTTATCTAGACTGCATGTAAAATCTGTTTTATGTTCGTTTCACCGGTAACCATCTTACTGTAGCTACCGAATGATAGCATTTTAAATGAGCAACTTACCAGTAGGGAAAACACAGTATTCACCATATATACAAAGTACCGTACTAATACTAATGTCATGTGCTACTTTTGAATTTTTATGAAATAATACATTCAAAAGTAGCACATGAGTGTCATGTGCTACTTTTGAATGTATTATTTCATAAAAATTCAAAAGTAGCACATGACACTAATACATTTGTCTCTAGATCTATATGAAATTTTATCAGATATTTAAAAAAAATACGAAAATAATGAAATTAATTTTAACCACGCAGTAAAAATTTATGAAATGAACATTTTTTAAAAAAAATAAATACGGTATCGGTTATATGAAAATTGTAATTCAAGTAGAGATTACGTATTTGATAACTGAATTTTGTCGACACGGAAAAAGTACCTTAGAGTACAAATTAAAAACCTATATAAGTAGCGAAACTCAAATTCCGGACATTTTTGTTCATCTATCATATAAACACCGTAATCTGATCTGGATCAAATGTTCAGATGATCCTTTATATATTGTTGCACTAAATTTGACTTGGATGTATAAAGATTTATTCAGTATTTAGTATGTCACGTAATTAGTACACCGATTTGACCTCATGTAACAACTTCTTGATCTTTAGAATTCCTTGTTTGTAAAATAGATATCTATTTTTATTTATTTCTTAAAGCGATGCGATTAAAAGATAATCATATTGTTATTTGAATCTATAAAAAACGAACAAAGCGTGTAGAATCTATCCATAGATAATATCAAGATCCGTGTAAGTTTACTCTCAAAAACTCGGAGAATCTCATCGCTATCTGTTGATGTTAATAGGTTTTTTGTAATTTATTTATTACTTGTTTTTATGACAATTTTATGTCATTTATTATTATTTTGACTTTCCGTTTTGAAGGATAGTATCTTAATCAGTCATTTTTTTGGTGGTTCATTTTCGAATGTTCATGCAAATCTATCAGTTTTCGTGTTCTATATAATAAGTGCATTTGTGTGATGAAAGAAATACAAAAATAGAAATAAAATGTTGATAGGGTTAAGAAAAAATAATTTACCTAAGTAACAGATAAAATACCTCTCATTCTTTGTCGCCAGCAAAACATTTTGAACATAAAACTGGAGCCGAATAGAGTTATTACTTCAATTAGACAAACATACATAGGTTGGAGAATTATTACGTCTGAAATTTGGTAACAATTTCTATTACCATGTAACAAATGTATATTATACATAAGACGAATATTTGTGATAAAAAACAAAAATGTCTTGCATTCGACTGTAAACGTAATAATTCGTCTATGGCTAATGGGTAAATGTGTATCATATGTTTAGAAACTTGTTGCTTTTAATTTATTAAGTATATATACTCTGATATGTGTTTGTTTTTTATTTACGCCTTTTCAGCGCATTGTTAACATCAAACTGTCGTCACTAGACTAGTAGTCTGTTTATTTTTCTTGCTAATTGTTTTAGCCAGATACGCGTTGTGAAATGTTTGAAAGTTTTACTTATTTCTTTACCAAAGCTTTTATTAGGCTCTTCTCTTTAAAGGTTTGAGAGATACCAATACATGTAAAAATGGCGAAGATATGCAGATGCCTTTTACTAAATTTGTTTGACAATTGCAATGAGTTTCTGCTTCAAGTTCAAGTTCTTTATTTTATCATCAAACAACTTTCGAACAATGCTTGGAGTCTTGATGCCCAAGTAGCCGAGTGAATCACAGCGCGCCTCTCTCGATCATAGTGCTTCTTACTGCCTAGGTTCGAATTATACTCGGGCTTAATGTGTTCACATGGCGAAGCCACTATGTTTTGTTTGGGAACTCTGGTTTCCTTTACCATTCCAGAATTGATCGTCTCGATATAAATGAAAGAATCTTAACTGGGGTATAAAACAGTATTATTCCACTCTACAACTTTTAAACAAAATTATCAACTTCGTATGAATTCAACAGTAAAGTAGCCTCATAGACTGTTGTGTAACAGTTGTGGTTTCTGGATAAAACAAAGATTTTACAGTTATATTCTATGACGACATATGTTTCCATCAATAGCTTCAAAGCGTTGAATCGTTCCTTTATAAGAGCCCTTATAGATATACTTGTGTTTTATCAAGTTTAAGATGCCGTTAAAGTGATAATTCAGTTCTTATTACTAAATATTACAAACATTTTAAGTTGTTTCTTGATTTTAAAAATATTCTTTTAACAGCATAACTTGATGAGGTTATAGATATTTAAATACCTTTTTACAATCTCGTTCATTGTTGGGTACTTTTATAGAAAATTCGTTAAATAGGACATACATGTACATATTTACAATACATGTGTACTTGCAAATAACTGATAATAACTGACTTTTCCTGTGTGTTTCTGAATCTAAATGTTCTCCTTTTTTTTTATTTTTAATGCAGACAAACCAGATCTGAACCTCTCTTCGAAAGACCAGTTATTTTTTCTCTAATTTTATTATTTCGGTTAAATAACTTGCTTCTAGAGACAATTTTTTGGGTTCATTCAGTTCATCCGCTTATAATCTTAACAACCCAAAGTAATCTCACAATATTTAATTTAGCTTTTTTTTCCTTCCATGTAATTGGAAAATAACGACCTTTGAAAAATAAACCTTTTTCAGAAAGGTTAATAAAATATAGGTGTTTTGCTACTGGTTCCAAAAATCTTTGAATTTCATTACAGGAGAGTCTACATATTTTTAAGGTCACTAGTGGTATTTAGGTTCTTGATGTTGTAGCGATTAAAAATGTTTTTTGATGTTATGTCTAATGTTGATCTTACTAAATCAGATAGGTACTAATTAGATACATACTAGGTACATAATGTAATATAAGATATGAATGAGTACATGGCGTACTGACAAGAAAAAATAGTAGACGTGGTTCATTGTAAATATCAAAATATCATGTATGTATGTATGTTTGTAAATAAAAACAGATTTTATAAATTTGTTATGTTGAAATGGCAAAATTAAAAAATCTTTTAAAATAAATAAATAAATAAATGAAGTTTATGACAGCTTATGTGCTTATCTTTTAATTTTTTAGAAAAGAAAAAATTTGTTATGTACGGAACCCTGTTATTACCACAGGCTTATATATTTTGGAATCGCACGTACGATATTGAAATCGATTGCACGACTTTGGAAATCGTGCGCATGATTATGAAATCAAATGCACGAATTTGAAATTGAACGCACGACTTTGAAATCGAGCGCACGATTTCAGACTATATATGCCTGTGGTACTAACGGGACTCCGTAGTTATGTGCTAATACCAGAATTATTAATTTTATACAATTTCTTGTAGTTCGTGTACTTGTCACTATGTTTTCACTTATATCAAGACAGACAGTTCAGAAGTGGTATAAGAAACCTGAGTGCCAGGAGAAAACCGCCGATTAACAAGAATTCTGACATACTTTCTCACCCTAGGATCTACCAAGTGTGATTCAAAACTACATGTAGATGGTGAAAGCTTTAAACCGTTGTACCACCGAGATACTTGTATAAACAATTACCAAGAACGAGAACACGATATATACAACAAACCAAATGAAGTCAGAAATACAAAATAGAAACTAAAAAATGTAACTGAATCCCATGTACTTACCAACAACCAATGCAACAAAGAACAAGAAACAAGTTATGAAAGAACAAACAACCAAGAGATGGAAAGACAAACGTAATCACATTATGCCACAGAGATGGAAAGACAAACGTAATCATATTATGACACAGAGATGAAAAGACAAACGTAATGATATTATGACACAGAGATGAAAAGACAAACGTTATCATATTATGACAGAGATGGAAAGACAAACGTAATCATATTATGACACAGAGATGAAAAGACAAACGTAATGATATTATGACACAGAGATGGAAAGACAAACGTAATGATATTATAACACAGAGATGGAAAGACAAACGTAATCATATTATGACACAGAGATGAAAAGACAAACGTAATGATATTATGACACAGAGATGGAAAGACAAACGTAATCATATTATGACACAGAGATGGAAAGACAAACGTAATCATATTATGACACAGAGATAGAAAGACAAACGTAATGATATTATGACAGAGATGAAAAGACAAACGTAATGATATTATGACACAGAGATGAAAAGAAAAACGTAATGATATTATGACACAGAGATGAAAAGACAAACGTAATCATATTATGACAGAGATGGAAAGACAAACGTAATCATATTATGACACAGAGATGAAAAGACAAACGTAATGATATTATGACACAGAGATGGAAAGACAAACGTAATGATATTATGACACAGAGATGGAAAGACAAACGTTATCATATTATGACACAGAGATAAAAAGACAAACGTAATCATATTATAACACAGAGATGGAAAGACAAACGTAATGATATTATGACACAGAGATGGAAAGACAAACGTAATCATATTATAACACAGAGATGGAAAGACAAGCGTAATCATATTATGACACAGAGATGAAAAGACAAACGTAATCATACTATGACACAGAGATGAAAAGACAAACGTAATCATTATGACACAGAGATGGAAAGACAAACGTAATGATATTATGACACAGAGATGAAAAGACAAACGTAATCATATTATGACACAGAGATGAAAAGACAAACGTAATGATTATGACACAGAGATGGAAAGACAAACGTAATGATATTATGACACAGAGATAAAAAGACAAACGTAATCATATTATGACAGAGATGGAAAGACAAACGTAATCATACTATGACACAGAGATGAAAAGACAAACGTAATGATATTATGACACAGAGATGAAAAGACAAACGTAATGATATTATGACACAGAGATGAAAAGACAAACGTAATGATATTATGACACAGAGATGAAAAGATAAACGTAATGATATTATGACAAAGAGATGAAAAGACAAACGTAATCATATTATGACAGAGATGGAAAGACAAACGTAATCATATTATGACACAGAGATGAAAAGACAAACGTAATGATATTATGACACAGAGATGGAAAGACAAACGTAATGATATTATGACACAGAGATGGAAAGACAAACGTTATCATATTATGACACAGAGATAAAAAGACAAACGTAATGATATTATAACACAGAGATGGAAAGATAAACGTAATGATATTATGACACAGAGATGGAAAGACAAACGTAATCATATTATAACACAGAGATGGAAAGACAAGCGTAATCATATTATGACACAGAGATGAAAAGAAAAACGTAATGATATTATGACACAGAGATGAAAAGACAAACGTAATCATTATGACACAGAGATGGAAAGACAAACGTAATGATATTATGACACAGAGATGAAAAGACAAACGTAATCATATTATGACACAGAGATGAAAAGACAAACGTAATGATTATGACACAGAGATGGAAAGACAAACGTAATGATATTATGACACAGAGATAAAAAGACAAACGTAATCATATTATGACACAGAGATAAAAAGACAAACGTAATCATACTATGACACAGAGATGAAAAGACAAACGTAATGATATTATGACACAGAGATGAAAAGACAAACGTAATGATATTATGACACAGAGATGAAAAGACAAACGTAATGATATTATGACACAGAGATGGAAAGACAAGCGTAATCATATTATGACAGAGATGGAAAGACAAACGTAATCATACTATGACACAGAGATGAAAAGACAAACGTAATGATATTATGACACAGAGATGAAAAGACAAACGTAATGATATTATGACACAGAGATGGAAAGACAAGCGTAATCATATTATGACAGAGATGGAAAGACAAACGTAATCATATTATGACACAGAGATGAAAGACAAACGTAATGATATTATGACACAGAGATGAAAAGACAAACGTAATGATATTATGACACAGAGATGGAAAGACAAGCGTAATCATATTATGACAGAGATGGAAAGACAAACGTAATCATATTATGACACAGAGATGAAAGACAAACGTAATGATATTATGACACAGAGATGGAAAGACAAACGTAATGATATTAAGACACAGAGATGGAAAGACAAGCGTAATCATATTATTACACAGAAATGGAAAGACAAGCGTAATCATATTATGACACAGAGATGAAAAGACAAACGTAATCATATTATGACACAGAGATAAAAAGACAAACGTAATCATACTATGACACAGAGATGAAAAGACAAACGTAATGATATTATGACACAGAGATGAAAAGACAAACGTAATGATATTATGACACAGAGATGAAAAGACAAACGTAATGATATTATGACACAGAGATGGAAAGACAAGCGTAATCATATTATGACAGAGATGGAAAGACAAACGTAATCATACTATGACACAGAGATGAAAAGACAAACGTAATGATATTATGACACAGAGATGAAAAGACAAACGTAATGATATTATGACACAGAGATGGAAAGACAAGCGTAATCATATTATGACAGAGATGGAAAGACAAACGTAATCATATTATGACACAGAGATGAAAGACAAACGTAATGATATTATGACACAGAGATGAAAAGACAAACGTAATGATATTATGACACAGAGATGGAAAGACAAGCGTAATCATATTATGACAGAGATGGAAAGACAAACGTAATCATATTATGACACAGAGATGAAAGACAAACGTAATGATATTATGACACAGAGATGGAAAGACAAACGTAATGATATTAAGACACAGAGATGGAAAGACAAGCGTAATCATATTATTACACAGAAATGGAAAGACAAGCGTAATCATATTATGACACAGAGATGAAAAGACAAACGTAATGATATTATGACAAAGAGATGAAAAGACAAGCGTAATCATATTATGACAGAGATGGAAAGACAAACGTATTAACATTATGACACAGAGATGAAAAGACAAACGTAATGATATTATAACACAGAGATGGAAAGACAAGCGTAATCATATTATGACACAGAGATGAAAAGACAAACGTAATCATATTATGACACAGAGAAAGACAAACGTAATGATATTATGACACAGAGATGAAAAGACAAACGTAATCATTATGACACAGAGATGAAAAGACAAACGTAATGATATTATGACACAGAGATGGAAAGACAAACGTAATCATATTATGACACAGAGATGAAAAGACAAACGTAATGATATTATGACACAGAGATGGAAAGACAAACGTAATCATTATGACACAGAGATGAAAAGACAAACGTAATCATATTATGACACAGAGAAAGACAAACGTAATCATATTATGGCAGATGGAAAGACAAACGTAATCAAATTATGACACAGAGAAAGACAAACGTAATCATATTATGACACAGAGATGAAAAGACAAACGTAATCATATTATGACACAGAGATGGAAAGACAAACGTAAACATATTATGACAGAGATGGAAAGACAAACGTATTCATATTATGACACATAGATAGAAAGACAAATGTAATCATATCATGACACAGAGATTGAAAGACAAACGTAAACATATTATGACACAGAGAAAGACAAACTTAATCATATTATGACACAGAGATGGACAAACGTAATCATATTATGACACAGAGATGGACAAACGTAATCATATTATGACAAAGAAAATGGAAAGACAAACGTAAACATATTATGACAGAGATGGAAAGACAAACGTATTCATATTATGACACATGGATGGAAAGACAAATGTTAACATATTATGACACAGAGAAAGACAAACGTAAACATATTATAACAAAGAAATGGAAAGACAAACGTAATCATATTATGACAGAGATGGAAAGACAAACGTATTCATATTATGACACATAGATGGAAAGACAAACGTATTCATATTATGACACATAGATGGAAAGACAAACGTAAACATATTATGACACAGAGAAAGACAAATGTAATCATATTATGACACATAGATGGAAAGACAAATGTAATCATATCATGACACAGAGATGGAAAGACAAACGTAAACATATTATGACAGAGATGGAAAGACAAACGTATTCATATTATGACACATAGATGGAAAGACAAATGTAATCATATCATGACACAGAGATGGAAAGACAAACGTAAACATATTATAACAAAGAAATGGAAAGACAAACGTAATCATATCATGACAAATGTAAATAAAAATATTGAAATTGGACAGTAATGATTACAATGATGACCTAATGGTATCCGGCTTTAGTGCTGTCATAGTGGCCCTAACCTTGGGCTGGTCCTGGGTTACAGTAATGAATAAAGGATATCCGTTTCATGTGCTGTAAAAGGGGTCGTAACCGTCGTAAAAGTTTCATAAAAAGTGTCGTGTAACACACAGATATCCAACTAAGGGGTTTTACATTTTCCATTTACGATTATTTCACTAGCTGGTATTTTGAGACGTCACTGATTATAGATGCAGTTGCAGAAAATTGTATCTGAGCGATTCGTGTAACAATGTTTTTGTATTCTGATTTTGAATTTCTATTAAAACAACGCATTCAAAGTCAGTACATGACACACCTAACTTAAATATGTTCATGTCTTTATTCTAAATACTTAACTTTTTTCAAATCTCGCACCCCACTTAGTATGAAATAGAACGAAACCTCCAACCTACGGGACGCCGAAGGGAAGGTTAAGCACTCTACAATTTGGACCCTTTTGGAGCATCACCAGTGATATTGAAATTTAATACACTGTTACATGAAAATCAAAGGTTACCAATTGCATCGCGCCGCCATCCATGTAATTACTGTTAGTATCGAGTATGATTATTTGCAATTCAATATTAAAACTGAACATTATGTACCTTATTGCATTTGGTGTGTAGTTATATAAAGAGACGAATACTTAAATGTTTTCTAACGTTATATTCAAACTGATTGGACCTATGAGTTGTAATATGGCTACCCTTAACAAGGATGACATTTTTGTATCTCGACAAAAACAACTTGAGCAGCTGGCGTATGTTGTATTTACACTACTTGTATTTACTAAGTAACAAATTTTGGAAGCTTACAATGTTTCTTGGACATTTACTTAATCTAGTCAAATTAAGACTTGTCTCTCTACATGTCATTAATAATCATGTTTGTAAATACACGGAAAGAAAATCAATTTTACTGAAAAACTTGCGTTTGGTAATCGATAGTGAAACTCTGGACATTGTCAGAATTCAAGACCGCTGAACCATTGAAAATAAATGATTTTATCGCTATTCTAACATCTATAGTGCCAGCTTTAGTAATTATAGTGACTTAATCATTTCATACATTTGATCCAAATGTTTGACTAATTGAGTCAACTATGAAAATCTATCGTTAGCATATGTTGTTTTCTTTGGCAAGATTTGTTATATAAGTAACTATTTTTGAACATTCGTGAGCTAAAGACTGCCATCGTACTAAATATTACCTATAATTAAATTATTCTCGTTTTCATTTTTACATTGAAAGCCGTTAATTATATATCCAAGTTTCAAGTTTTTTTTAATCCGATATACTAAAGATTTTCAATACAGATATATATATAAACATTTGTTATGTATATAGAATACATCAACATAAATACAATACGATGCATGTGCAAGAAATTGCAGGACAATATTTGTTTAAATAACTGATCCGGAGGAATGTCCCTCTTATCAATGATTTTAATAAGTTTACATAATTTATTAAATACAGACAATGTTGTAACTGAAAAACGCAGATTAAATTTGAGAGTATTTGGTAACCAAATGCCATGGTTAATAAGAAGCTTCTGTTAGGTAATCTTTTCACTATTTGTTCCCATTACCCTGATTAACTAGGGGTCTCGGCGGCCGAGTGGCCAGTGAAGACGTTAGCCTTCTAACTCAAGGCATCTCCTCGCTGTGGATTAGGTCTTGGCGGCCGAGTGGCCAGTGAAGACGTTAGCCTTCTAACTCAAGGCATCTCCTCGCTGTGGATTAAACTAGCACTCTTAAGGTCGCCATTAGCACGCATTAATACAATGCATAAACATCTGTACCATACGAACTTGTGTAGCAAAGATTGTTTGAGATTACTAATAAAATATCTTGTCAAGAATAACTGAACAAAATGCTGATTGGACGTAAGACAACATTCAACCATCCAACCAAATTTATTAACTTAAGCCCTTTGTATTTTGGCTGATTATTATTTCATTATTTTATTGGTATCATATATTTAGTCTTTCTTCATTTCTGATCGGTCATCTTAATAACTTGCTTTGAAATTTAGATAAAGAATACGTTCAAATCTTTGAAACTCCTATAGTTGACTGGGGGAAATGCCAAGGCCAAATTGTGTTTCGGTTTTGATTTTTGAAACCTTCCGCACACTGAAAAAGAGAATTACTTTTTGTCGAGTGTCCGAACCCGGAAAAATCAATGAAATTAATTGTATACTATAATGGGCTTTAAAGGTAGAAAAAAGTAATGTAAAAGTAATTTACAAATGTGGTACATGTATATGGTTTCACAAAGTTTGCACTCCTATTTCCTCTACCATTCAAAAACTGACCAATATATATATAGGTATAAGAATCTTGACTCGGACAAAAACCACATAACTACCCTCTATGTGTAAATATAAGTCAGTTTTCGCTGTGGAGGGTAGACATTTAATGACGGCGACAGTACATTGACTTTATCTTGCTTATATTATATATATAAATATTCTTACTATCAGATATCTTGTTAACATAAGTACTAATTATGGTTAAGTCGTTATTAAGTCTGGCCATACAGCCTTAGACACAAATGGTTACGACGCCAAACTTCAGGTAATATGCCAACAAAATATCATGACACAAGTTTAATACATCTTTATGACCTTTAATTTGCATATAATACCGGTCATGTGTTAATATCCTGAGGTAAATAAGATTTTTGTGTACAATTATCATTCCGAGTTGCCTATTTTTCTGATATCTGTGATTGCAGGCTCCATGAAGTCAGTAGACTGGACGTTATATACAACAGGGAGTCGGCATTTACAGACAGGTTTAATATAAGACAAATATTTATCTTTGACCGTTGTGAAAATAAATCCTAACGAATTTTGACTCGATAATGGATACATTTATGTAAATAACACAGGGTTTTGATAATTAACTCCCGTGATTGTGAATCTAATTAACAACTTCAGCAAACCATTGTATAAATATACAATGAATGTAGACGTAGATTTTCCTTAATCATAGATCCTATTATAACACGTCTTCAAGTATTTACACCATCCTGTCATTGGTTTTCTCGTGTTATAAAGAACATTAATGCCAAAAAAATCGGCTATGAAAGATTGGCGTGTCGAACTGTGTGATTTTTTTCGTATTGTTTTAAGTTGTTAAAAACTTGAATTTTTTTTTTTTTTTTTTTTTTTGAAATTGTAAAATTTTAAATATAACTCAAGCCCTGAATCAATTTTGTTTCTTGAAATTTATTTTAATTTGATTCAAATAGGTAAATACGATTGGCACTACTAATGCACTTTGGAAAGTTCTTGTTGTTGTAAATAGTTTTATCTGCCGTGGTTCTTAAAGATACAACCTCTAAAAGCTAGTTTTACGTTAACAATACCATTCTTTACAGCGTTAGGTTTTTTTAAGTTAGAATTCTAATGATGTCTTTATTTAATATATCTGTAGCACATTTAATCCATGTTGGCTTTTTGGCGCCTTTTGTCTTTTCGCATCTCAAACAGAAGAAAAAACAACGCAATATTGTCACGCAAAACAATGTAATTTTAAATGCTATGGTAGCGTGACGTTGTTTCAAAAGGTAATCTTTTCAGGGATTAATTCGCTTGCAGATTTTCTCTGCATGGTTACTCCGGTTTCCTCCACCATCTCAGAACTGACGTTTTTCGTTATGTGATGGAATCTAGACCTTAGCGAAAAAACACATTTGTCATGTACAAAATTTTGAATTTTTTTTACAAAAAAGAAATATTCAAAATTTTGCACATGACACATTACTCAACTCGTCTAAACTTTTCTTTAAGTATATTGAATGTATTTTAAATATTCGTATATTTGTTTACTACTTATCTCGTAATGTCATAAATGGGACTCCATATTATAGATCTGTTACCAGTCTAAAACGGTAATGCGATAAGGGAAATCCCCTTCACATGATAGAACTACACACATATAAGCTAATCACGAGGGATGATCGTAACGACTTGATGATATTCTTTATCAATATTTTCTATTAAAACTATTACGTTTTACTTTTCTTATTTCATTAAGTACCATTATGGAGCAACCAGATGCCGGAAATAATTCTGATTTGATATGATACCAAAGTGTCTTAATTCAATATTTATCATTGCTCAGATAATAATAACAGGTATTATGATTAGCTTTCGTACGTGTTGCATAACGCTAACAAAATGTCAAAATTCTAACCATAACCACTTCCGTTGAATATTTGATAAATTAGAAAAGAAGTTATCAGTCGGCATATCGAAATATTATTACTTACAATAATTCCGATCGTTAGTTGAGGTTCCAGTGCATGTTAAGATGCATACAATAATTCCGATCGTTAGCCCGGGTTCCAGTACGTGTTAAAATACATACAATAATTCCGATCGCTAGCCGAGGTTCCAGTACGTGTTAAGATACATACAATAATTCCGATCGTTGGCCTGGGTACCAGTACGTGTTAAGATACATACAATAATTCCGATCGTTAGCCCGGGTACCAGTACGTGTTAAGATACATACAATAATTCCGATAGTTAGCCCGGGTTCCAGTACGTGTTAAAATACATACAATAATTCCGATCGCTAGCCGAGGTTCCAGTACGTGTTAAGATACATACAATAATTCCGATCGTTAGCCCGGGTACCAGTACGTGTTAAAATACATACAATAATTCCGATCGCTAGCCGAGGTTCCAGTACGTGTTTAAACATACAATAATTCCGATCGTGAGCCGAGGTTCCAGTACGTGTTAAGATACGTACAATAATTCCGATCGCTAGCCGAGGTTCCAGTACGTGTTAAGATACATACAATAATTCCGATCGTTGGCCTGGGTACCAGTACGTGTTAAGATACATAAAATAATTCCGATCGTTAGCCTGGGTTCCTGTACGTGTTAAGATACTTACAATAATTCCGATCGTTAGCCCGGGTTCCAGTGTATGTTAAGATTATCGAGTTATACTTCTAAGTGATATAAATCAAGATTAAAAAATTCATTCTTATGCAATGCTGTTTTAAAAAGACCATAAAAATTAAAGTGCACAAATTTCAATCCTAAATGCTTCAAGTAATAAAAATATTAAGCTGCATTAAGTTTACCAAATTTCTGAATTTTTTTTGATTTTCTAAAAATATATTTTTTTAAAAGTAGATATCTTCTAACCACGATCCGTGACATTCATTTTCTAAAATTCCATTTCTTTTAGCTGTAAATAAACGGAATCCTATGACCGGTTGGTCAGTGTTCTACGATGGTAATTATGAGCTTGGAGCATGCGCACGGATGTACGGAAAAGCCTAGAATCGAAAGTGAAACATGACAGATTGCATAATTGTCCTTCATTAATATCCAGATGTATTTGAAATGGTGTTATTTTTCCCTTACAAAGTCACAAATGACAAATTCAAGAAGTTCTGTGTTTAATCTATCGTGTTTCAACATTTTGAAAGTTGTGTTTAAATGACCCGGGTTTTGATGACGTAACCATGTTCTAATATTAGATCCCAAATGCTGCATCTCGCTGGGTAAATACTGTAATTTCTGTATTTATTCGAGCTTTTATCGTTGAACCAAATGTAACATTGTTCATTAGGAACATCATGTATTAGATTAGCACCGTTTTATTTTTTTTCTTTGGAAAACTTAATGCAGCTTTTAACGTCTGTATCATGTAAGAAAACAATTTGAAATAAAAATAAAAGAGGGAAATTTTCTAAGTGAAAAACACGTTCTTGGCAACATCCAATAACACGAAACAATACAAATTAATGATGAAACATTAAAAATAGAAGATAAGTTTGACAATACTGACACATATTGAGACAATTAATGGCTTGAACAGATATATGGCTTGCGATATTACAGTATTGTCGATTTGGAACGTTTTACTAACGTTTTACTTAGTTTGAGATAACAGAATATTACCGATTCGGAACGTTTTATTTGTAATTTCACATTGTTGTCGATTTGGAACGTTTTATTTGCGATATCACAATGGTGTCGATTTGGAACGTTTTATTTACGATATCACAATGTTGTCGATTTGGAACTTTTTATTTGCGATATCACAATGGTGTCGATTTGGAACGTTTTATTTGCGATATCACAATGTTGTCGATTTGGAACGTTTTATTTGCGATATCACAATGGTGTCGATTTGGAACTTTTTATTTGCGATATCACAATGGTGTCGATTTTGAACGTTTTGTTTGCGATATCACAATGGTGTCGATTTTGAACGTTTTGTTTGCGATATCTCAATGTTGTCGATTTTGAACGTTTTGTTTGCGATATCACAATGGTGTCCATTTTGAACGTTTTGTTTGTGATATCACAATGTTGTCGATTTTGAACGTTTTGTTTGCGGTATCACAATGGTGTCGATTTAGATTGTTTTGTTTGCGATATCACAATGGTGTCGATTCAGAACGTTTTATTTGCGATATCACAATTTTGTTGATTTGGATAATTTAATTATTATACAATTAATGACTTTTGATGAGGTTAATGCAAGGATTTATCACCCCAAAAGAACTGTAATATTCACCGAGGCCGCAGGCCGAGGTGAATATTAAATTTCTTTTGGGGTGATAAATCCTTGTATTAACCGAAATCAAAAGTCAGTAATTGTTTTATTATATGACAGAGAAGTGTCTTTTAAATCAATTTGTAACAGTTTCTTTAATAAATCAATAGTAAAAAAAAGTTAACAATGAAATTTCAAAATGGTAACTAAAGTAGGCCAGTTTTGATTGGCTTATCGAAAGCTTACGATGGCTCTGATTAGTTCTTTTTTTAGACACTGGGAAATCACCGCCTTCTATTTTTAGGGACCTGGAGAGCAATTTGGACCGTTATGTTACCCTCACGCGCAAAATTGCGCGGTGAACATAACGATTTGTACAGAGTAGCTTAGCATGGTCTTAGCCAATCAGAATTGAGTAAACACAGTAGTCATATAATAAACCGCGTTATTGTTAGCGATAACAAGAGGCTGTAAAATTAAGCCATACGAAAGTAAATGAGTAGTTTTGAGCAGTAAAGGATTCTAATTATAGATTGAGAAAATTATTATATATTCGTATTAGATCCAGTTGTCATGTGCTGATTTTGAATGCATTATTTAAATAGAAATTCATAATCAGCACATGGCACATTTATCCTCATGACCATTGTATAATAGACAAACGCTTTGTAACACTTTCATTAATAATGGTACAATAAGTGCGAATGGTATAAGGGTAAGAAACGCCCCGACGTAATTAAAGACCCAGAAACCATTCATAACTCTGAATTTTTTTTAAGAGAGAGAGAGAGAGAGAGAGAGAGAGAGAGAGAGAGAGAGAGAGAGAGAGAGAATTATCTTAAATCTAGTTTCTAACTAGCCAGTGTGCCTCCCAAAACCTCAATTAGAGCCAAGAGTAATATCCCTGTCAAATGGTGAGAAATTTAGTTGCAAATCTGCGACATTGGGACTGCTGACTTTGATGAAGTTTACTAGCGGTATATATCTGAAGAAATCGATATGTACAGATATAAAGCTATTGAATTACATTAAATCTCCAAAATTAAACAGTATAAAATGTCTCAGGGCTGTAAGTTGTGATTTGAGTTTCAGAATATCATAGATCAAATGTGTTATCTAGATTTTTTTGTCTGATTTACGTGAAATGATAGTTTTTTTTCTTAATTCATTCATAAGAAGAGAAACTCGTAAATCAAAAGATTAAAGAATTCAATGAGAATCTCTGCCCTTTTTTATATATAACGCCACATAGAAGTTTATGAATCTAGACAAACTTTTACGAAGTACCCCGGTGTGAATGCTCTTATAATATAAGTGTTAGACTCATTTGTGGTTTGGTATTTACAGATATACCAAATTTTGTGGTTTCTCATATTTTCAAACACTTTACTTTCTTACATGAACACTTAAACATATAAGTTATCATTTATCTTAATATCTTTTATTTCGCTTTGGACTGAAAAAAATTGAATTAATTTATTCTATGTCCGAGAGAAAACACGGGCTTAGCAATATTAAAAGCAACAAAGAATAAAAAAACAACAACAAAAGCACAAAAAGATAACACTGGTTTAAAACACCTGACGAGCACTGAATCTGTATCTGTTAATGGCTTGGTTCAAGTATTTTGTATAACACACTATACATCCTGCCTATTTAGCCATTGCACAGCATAGCAACGGCAGTTGTATTGGATTATAAATGCCATAGCTTTGCCGGTATTGGTTTGCCTGGCATTATATAATTCCACCTACTGGACTAGGTTTTATTTCTTAAAAATGTTTCCAAATTCGAAACGCCAATGAACTACTTAGTTTATTTTTATTTTTTTAAATGTTTTCTTATTCGAAACGTATCGAGTCACTAAGCTTTATTTCTTGAAAATGTTTTTAAATGTTTCGAAACGCCAACGAATTACTAAGTCTTATTTTTTTTAAATTCAAAACGCCAATGAGTTAAAAAATTTTATTTCTTGAAAATGTTTTCAAATTCGAAACGCCGACAAGGTACTAAATTTTATATCTTCATGATGTTTTCAAATTCTAAACGCCATCGAATTACTAAGTTTTATTTATTTTCAAATTCAAAGCGCCAACGAATTACTCATCTTATTTCTTGAAAATATTTTTAAATTCGAAACGCCGACGAATTACTTATCTTATTTCTTGAAAATGTTTTTAAATTCGAAACGCAAACGAGTTACTATATGTTTTATTTCTTGAAAATATTTTATAATTCAAAACTCCATCGAGTTACTAAATTTTTCAAATTCGAAACGCCATCGAGTTACTAAATTTCATTTCTTGAAAATATTTTTTTAATTCGAAACGCCAAAGAATTATTTGAAATGTTTTCAAATTCGAAACGCTATTACAAATTGTAAACACCAACGGGTTACGTTTTTCTCAGTTTAACATTACTCATTCGTAAATATAAAGTATCCGAGCAATCAAACCAAGAACCTTCGTCTTTTGACTTTGTCTGACAAGTGTTTACATATAACATAAACAATCATTATAGCTCTCAAAATCTATCATCGAGTATAATATAATCTAGAAATAGTTAGACTTTCATAACATATAGAGACGGTATCAAGTCTTCACTGATAAAGTAACGATTTTATATCTCAATAACATAAAAATCCTTCATTGATCTTTCCTTCAATTTATGAAGATTATAAACGCTTTACAATACACAGATAGATATTGTGAGACTGTAATTGTCTGACTGGCACCAGACTACAGCTCATCCTAACAATAACTGGTCAGCTGATCTAACACGGAGTTAAGTCGACCGCCCCGACGACCGGCTGGCCAGCACACTTTATATATCTACAAGTTGTTTATTGGATATATAGATTACATTTAGGAGTATATCATTACTTATCTAATCATCATAAACTCAGAGATTACATCAACTTAACGTCAAAATAACGATTCTCGACATAGTGATAAAAAATAAAATCGGTGTATACAACACAATTCTGAAATTTTATTGGATACAAAAGATGAGTACCACGAATTCGTGAGATTACGCAAAAATAAACATCTTTTTTTTTTTACACCAATTGCCACATGGTTGGCTTTATATGTAGGATACAATGTTCAGTCCCATACTATGTGTTTGTTGAGTTCCATTTCATAAAGCAAAACCCTAGAAGCGTACATGCTAACAACACAAAAAATAAGTCAGTGGCAACATTTCACAACTAGACCATTAATACAAGCGCTCTTATAAAAAACAAAACATATCTTTTGCGTTGTTTTCATAAAAAGCTCTTTGTTCTGTGATAATGGACGCACTACCACACATACTACAACATCAAAAAAAAAATAAATAAAAAATAAAAAATAAAATTTAAAAAAAAAATTTAAAAAAACCGCGAGAGTATTTCATTAACTAGAGTTTTGTGTCAACCCTGACTGAAGAAATTCACTTTAAAGACGAGCTACAATAAGATCAGTTACAAGCTAATTATAATTCGAGAAAGACAGAACTCCAATTATATTGATTTTGTTATGAAGCGTTACAATATAAATGTCGGTATTCTGTAATGGTTCCTGTTTATTATCTATCCCTTTTACTCATTAGTACAGACTATATCCCAGACAGACGTGACTGAGGTATAACAGAGATACCAATTACTTATTGACCTTTAAGTATCGCTTTGTTTTACACTCCTGCTGTTTAATTGGACTGAACGTTATTACTAATGAAAGGAGTTTTGACGTAGTCCGCATATTAGGTTACTGTGACGTGAAAGCACCCTCAACCCACACCTTTTAGTTACATTTGAATGATTAGTTGGTCAATTTGTGCTAAACATAAATAATAAGCATTCATTAAACTGTTCAAAGAACATATTTTCTATTTTACATTATCAAAGAAATGTATCACAATCTTTACTGTTGTTACAAATCTACTGTATTAAATTTTTTTAGATGTGTATAAATGCTTCATTGAAGTCAATACCACTACTGATTCAAATTCAGAAGACCTCCACTGAAAAGGGAAGTGGTTGTGTTTAAGAAACATATCATTGATGTACAACGTAAAATTTTTAATTATTTCCTTATTCACTTTCATTTGAGTTCTCTGAAGATGCATCCTCATGTAAGCCAATTTATTTTGTGAAAAATGCAGTGGCTGTATATGCTTCTACTAGCTCTTCTCTTGAGATCTTTTGTGTGTAACCACCAAGGATGAGTTTATTTAAATTTTAGTCCAGTGAATGTCCCAATGCCAAACAGTTTTTGCTGATGGTTCAAAAAAATTCCAAGCAATTAATGCTTTCAAAATAAATCATCATACCGCAAAAGATTTTAGCATCAGAATACCATACTTCACTCGATTCTTCAAAGCATACTGAATGTCCTGAGATTTTACTTGGAACTGCATTGGTCGAGTGGTTTAAAGCAGATGCACCTCGCATTGTCTAGTTCCTAGTGTGAGAGTTTGTCAGTTTGCTAGCTGATGTTCAGTAGTTTTCTCTTAGTACTTCAATGTCCTCAGAACTAAGTAAAAGATTCTTACCGTTACTCCCCTCAACACTTAAAAAATAACATGAGTCTTTTGTTGTTAGCTTTAACTGTTTTTATTTGTGATGATTGACCGATGCCTTACAAAAGTAAGCAGTACAACCATTAAATATATAAGTATGCATATATACAAATGTTTGTCTACCAGAGTGACCAGAGGTCAGAAATGATATAGTATAAAAAGCATGTTTATAAAACAAACCGCCAGCAGTAATAAAAGGAATGAAAGTATAAGTGAATATCAAACAAAACATCATACATGCCATAAATTTGCTTCCAAATAGTTTTAAAAATTTTATTTAAAAAATCCTATAGATATGAAATAAAAATCACTGAAAGGTTTTTTCATTTTTGACAGCACAACCTTATAGTTACATCAAAGGGGGGAAAAATCCATTACAAAATGTTGTGTGGTAACACCATATTTAAATAAGATCATATATAAAATGAATCACTAACCTACAGTATAGTAATGTATTAGAATACTCAGATTGAATATTAGCACCCTTGTTATAACAAGGTTCTCAAGGTTCAGTTAGTATCAGTACCAATACCCTATGAAAAGTTCTGATTTCTATCCTGGTGTAATAGGTAGGTTAAATCTAACCAGGACAAATTGAATTTCCACCAATACTAGTTAAGTGTTGTCAAATGTCAAATAATAAGTACATTTACTAGTTAAAAGTTCTAGTTTATACCAAAATGATGGACAGGTGCTTGTTTAATGTTACCATGACAACTCATAAACCAAGTACATGTACTAGTTAAGTCAATAATAGACAATATTTCGTACTTGTTAAAGCCAGTTTGAAAAATTTGTAAAAATTAATACTTCTTGATGGCAACTGCAAGTATACAATAAAGACAAACTCATTTTAAAGAGACAACTGCTTCATATAATCATCTGAAGCATAAACCAGTTTCATACAAAAAATAATAATAATAATAAATAATATTAATAATAATAAAATAAATAAATACACAAATAAACAAAAAAAAATTCAAAAGTTAAAAATTAATTAAATGAGGTTTTTTTTTTCAATTAGCTCAAAACATTAGAACCTTATTTAGAAAAATTTAAGATATGAATTATTCGGTTTTGTTTTTAACAGTGAGCAGGTTAAATTGGTTGCACCATGCAATCACAAAACATCAGAGATTAAGAAACCTATATACTGGTATTACAATTAGGATTTAGTATTAAAGGAATAAATTAAATCACAACCATGCTTATGGAATGCAAAAGCAACAAAAAAAACAATAAACAATGTAAAACAGATTGACACCAGATTGTTCATGGAATGGTTAACACAACAGTGTATATGGAATGGCAAATATCCAAATTGCAAAAGCAATGACAAATATCAGATCTTAAAAAGAGACTTCTCAAGTCAATAAACAAAACTTTAAAACAATACAACACAATGAGGTTTACAATTAGGTTTTAGAAACAACAATTATATAGATTTTTATTTAATATTTTGTTTTGTTGTTGTTATTGTTTTTTTTTAAATGAAAGGGGTTTGCCAACTTTTAAGACCAGTTCAAGATTGTTTCAGATCAAGGCAACAGTAACATTATTGAAAAGTTCAGCAAAAATGTGACAGGTATCATCAATTTTAGAAGTAACAGTCACTAAGTCTGATTTTTTTCATTTTCAAATGTATAAGAATTGTGCAAAGCACAGTTAACAAATTCCATCAAATGAACAATGCTATAAAAATACATACAAGTAAAATGGTACAGTAAGATGTGATGACATTCAAACTGCAAGATCTGATACATATGTGATCAGTGTATTGGGAGGAGAAGTTCCTATCTAATTGCAAGTTCAAATCCCTGTGTGATCAATGTATTGTTGGGAGAAGTTTTATTCTAATGATAAATTCCAATCCCTGTGTGATCAGTGTATTGTTGGGAGAAGTTCTATTCTAATTATAAGATCTAATCCCTGTGTGATCAGTGTATTGTTTGCAGAAGTTCTATTCTAATTGCAAGTCCCATCCCTGTGTGATCAGTGTATTGTTGGAACAAAGTTATTTCTAAACAATGTTTTGCCTCATTCACATTTGAAGAAGCAATGTTTCTTAAAAGCAATACTTGTTATAAATGAATCCTAAATTAAACAATAAATAATAATAATAATAACAATTATGAAGAAGAAGAGAAATTTTAGCAACAATAATTCATATTATATCACTTTTATCATTTTTATCAAACTGAAATATTTGTTTAAATAATAAGTTTTTTCTTTCCTAAGCAACAACATAACATTTAAAATTTATAAGATACAAAAATTTTAACAAACTTAATATCATAATCATCCAAAAATAGACAAATATTCTTGTGGAATGCAAATACGGTAAAAAGTACAGCCATACAGTAGAAGTACAATAAAGTTTTAACCCATTTAGCAAATAATACCCTATATTAATTAATACCCATCTAACCAGTGGTTTGAGGGGTAAAATAGAGTTTTAGACACAAAATCCTATTATTTAACATATGACTGATTTTTTTTTATTGGAACAATTCCCATAATCAATTAATATGACAGCTGTACACATATATAAGCAGCTATTATACAAAGCCATTTGTGAGCCCCATTTGTAACCTTATATTTGGATATTAATCTAGTAAAATTCAGACACCTGAACCTGAATAAGGAGTAAATGAACAAGGCAAAAAAAAAGCTGTAGAAACATTAAAATTCATTGGGTTAAAATTTGTGGTTTTGCAATCTTAAAAAATTTTGTTGGGAGAAAATTTCGTCACATGTAACTGAGGTTTTTATTTTTTTAAATCGATCCCACTGGGGGCCTTGGTAATTAAAAATTTTCAATGACAATAAATTTTATGGTTTTCACTAACCCAGGAAAATAGACAAGTTTAATTACCTCAGGAATATTTGTGATTTTACTGTATATTTTTGTAGTGGAATGTTTCTGTTATAATTTAACATAAAAGAGAGATATGATTTTATCATCTGATAACTACAACAATGTGTAAAGAACAGTAACAATATCACAGATATAAAAAAGCAAACAGAAAATGAAGAATAAATACATCCTAATTATCTATCATGATAAATAGTGAGGATGATAATGGTACTATAAAGCTTTGATATATCATTATTACATACAATGAGGTATAGGTAAAACATGCATCCGATACACACCAAGATTCATCCTCATACAAAGCCATGTGTATATGAACAATCATTCATAAGACTACTTGTACAATCACTGTTTTTGAAAACTACAGATAATGTAAAGTCCACAGAAACTCAGTGTTTACCATTACAGATGTGTGGTATTATTAGTATACCTGGTGTTACATATCGTGGTTCCAACTATGAATACCCAATTTTTATGGTATTTTTTTGTGAATTAGGACATATGTTGAAGTGATTTTGTTTTTGTGTTTTCTTTCAGATAAAATATTCTAAATACAGATTGTTTAGTTATCAAAACAACTGACTTCTTTCTATATATAAATTGTAAAGCTTCAGATTTACTCAATGAAAAGTGTTCAAGATGCATATTTAAGGAACTTAATATTGACTGAAGTGAATGGTATGCAATGATAATTTAACAAAATACCATTGTATACTGTGGTACTATTTTTTATGGTATCAAAACTCTACTTTCTATAAAGTTACTAAACAGAAATGATGTGAATACTGGTAATGTAAAAGTACTAATTAGTACTAACAAGTACAAAGTAAAACATTGAGTGATTTTACTGGCCTCTGTACTACAGAAATAAGTGACCTCTGTACATAAATGGTGGAATAATTTTCTTTAACAATAGTCAAAAGTAAATAAGATATCTAAAAAAACCCAATAAAAATGTAAAAATAACAACACTGTTTCTATCATATTACTAGACTTAAACCATCGTGAATGAAATGTTTTAACTTAAATCATTAACAAGATATTGATATATGATTGCAAGTTTTACCTGAAATCTGCAGTTACATGTATCTTGATATTAAAAAAATAACTTTAAATTAAATCAAAGTACTGAAAGTACTAAATGGTCAAGGACATCAAATGTATGTAGGTCTAGTATCTAGAGGAACTGCACACGCAGAACATTTTGTCAAAATAATGGGGACATTTTAAATGTCATCATAAAAATTTTGTGATAAAAGACTATCTACGGTATATAAAAAATGTGTACACTGACTTTGACCTCATGACAGCTTTCACTCAAAATTAAATCTTACTATTTAATCAAATTTTACTCAACATATTCTCTTATCCATGCATCATACTAACATAACTCATATCTCAATAAACAGCACTCAATGTATATAAAGCATCCACAACACCTTTATTACTTACTGAAATAAATACAAACACCTTATCTTCTCAAATAATATATTTTATGCCATGAAAAAGTTTTGAAAACTGTTAATATTTCTTCAACTGTTACAGAATTAATTATGATTTAATTTTATACGTTAAGTATGAATTTTTTAAAAATGTGCAATAAAAAATATTTTATTAGATTTTGAAATGATTTTTTGTGCTATTTACTTTCCGAATGAAAAAACTAAACAAGATTGCTAAATCAAAATAAAACTCTGCAGTGAAAAACTACATAGTAAAGATATTTGTTTTATCAATTTTATTTTAACTGGTAAGAAGTTAATTTTGATTATAACTAAGTAAATAAGAGCTGATGATGTAAAATTTAAAATGCATAAATGTACATGTGGCAAGCAACAAGATCAAAGTAATATATGGAAATGTCAGTTTGTGCATCAAGGTCGATCACGTTACATTTCCCCCTGCTTAAGATGAATGTATGTCCCAATGATATGTTAACACTAATTTTAATTTAAATCATTTAGGAGCTTGCAAAGTAATTTTTTCTATGAATTATTAATTAGTAATGTGTTTCACCCTGTATCTCCATCAAGAAGAATAAAGTTAGCACTAGTGTTTTTGGTTTTTTTTTTACACAAGATTAGACAGGTCTCCATAGTTATAACTGAATCTTTGTCACTCACAATACAATCAAATTTGGCACTACATAAATTATTTACACAAAATAAATAAATAAAAACATTAAATGGCTTCAATGACTGAAAACAATGAAAACTAATAAAATGAAACTCTCTACTGGGATAAAGATAGCTCTCCCATCTCATTTCTGACACTCACCTTTACTAATGGCAAAATTACAAGAGCTGTTAACTTTATCCTGCACAAAATCATAAAATCAATAACAATTCAACAATTTTACATTTCTCTTTTATCTTTACATTTGTGTTATTTTTTTACTAAATGTAAAATACTTTATTATATATCACACTGTAACTAAACATTTGTAGAGAATTGTCATTATACCAAGAATTATAATTTTGTTTACCTAGTCATTCTTTTCTTTTGATGAACGTCCCAAACTGATTAAAAGACTCAATTTATAATGGAGAATATTTTCTTAAAATAATAAAAATTTTATTTGCACTGATAATTTTTTCTCTATCTGTATCTGTACCAACACAAATTTATCAAATAAGAAATGTAGCTATTTTAGTAGACATTTGTCAACTCTATTTGTATTTAGCCATTGGCAGAAGTGAAGTGGAACAAGGGGACATAACTCTAGAGACAAATAAATTAAAACATTTAAATAGCAATGAACTGAAACATCTGCATAATGTGTTGTGTTTGTGCTAAAAAATGAAATTATTTTTATTTCCAAATATGCATAGGCATTAATACATTGTTACATACACATTCATACCTTTGCATTTGGACAAATACAGCATACTATTGTGTAAATACTGCCAACAAATAAAAATGTTAAAAATTCAATCCAGTGGATAATTATTGCTGCTTATTATTCCATATAAGGAGGATATGTTAACAAACCAATGCTTGCTGCAAATTTCAGCTTAATCGCCAACACATGAGGTAAAATATTGTCTTCAATCAAAATTAAATTCCAATGAATTAAACACAATAATAAAACTTTTTGGCAGTAAACTTGGCACCACTTGCTCTCTTTGAAACACATCACAGATAAAGCCAGCATAAAAATGATAGACGGTGGTAATGCGTAGATCCGCTTTACTATTATGTGACACCAAAGTCAGGTAGTGTATAGGAGTACATATCCAGACATGATTTCTGATGATTTTCATGCTATAACATTCCTTTACTAGCCAATCTGTCTTTCTGTAAAAGTGAAAAGCAAATCTTAGAGACAGTAATTTGGGCCCTCCATGCTTAAATGAAAATAATTTGTGTTAAGTCAAAAAGGGGTTATTGGTTCTTAGCTGAGGCACACAGCAGAAAAATTTGTTATTATGTATGTTTTCTCCCTTCTGTTACATTTTATTACTAATTACTTGTTTGAGGCAGGATTTGTTATCTGCAAATGTCCAAATTTTTAATACTTTCACAAGAAATTACTTTTGAAATTACTTACCGTAAATATGGTTTCAAAGACAAAATTCAAATTACATTTTCCATTTAAGACCATCTTTTTTTACAGAAATATTTCATATTATTCAATGAAAAAGATATTGTAACTTGGAAATTGACACTGTCTTAACAAAATCATGACTAAAGTAGGCCAGTAGCTCAATTGGTAGAGTGCTTGCTTCATATGTGGGATATCGAGGGATCGAACCCTGGCCAGGTCTGACCAAGACTTGAAAATCTAAGTGACTCTTCTTTGGACAAGCACTTGGCATTTAGAAATGAAAGTCATGGGTCCTTCTGATGAGACCATAAAAACCAGTGCCCCATGTCATGGCAGGCGTGGCATGTTAACAAACCCTCCCTGCAAATTGCCCTAAGCTCACTGCAAAGGTCAAAATTTCGGCCATTTCACCTATCCATGGTGACGTCTCGATATAGTTAAATGTTCTTGACTGGGATGTTAAACCCTATTAAATAAATCAAATCAATCAATTCTTAACAAAATAATTCTACAGTTAATGTAATGTCAAGTAAGTACTTGGTATCATTTATTACAAATTTGAAGTGACTAATCACTGTTAGAAATACTAACTGTAGAAAATTTCTACACTTACCAGACCACCAGGTCTTCGAGGCTTCTTTGGTAGTGGATTTGCTTTTCTTTCTTGCAGCTGTCTAACCCGATCCTGTGCATCTTTTATCCTGAAAAACATAATTCATAAGTAGTTATATCTGTAAACAGACACCACCATAGTTCTATACTGTGGCACAATTAGAACTTATACATCAGAATCTAAAGTCAACAGTCAAAATAAACAAATTTGACAAAATTAGTAAGGATTAATACATCAAACTTTGTAAGGATTAATACCAAAGACCCAAGTACTGTAACTTTAAGGTTCTGTTCATGACAAGAATTTGTTAAACATGTTTAATGTGAGGTCACATGTGTGACCCTAAATGAAGCTAAAGACCACTCACTACGGATTCAAGCACAGAGCTCTAAACAAAGTTGCAATTCCAAGGCATTTTAATTTAACACAAAAATATGTTTATAAGGGTTTTAATTTTAAGGCCATTGTGAGTTAATCGAAGGTCAAGGTCAACTAACTTGCAAATATGAAAGGGTTTGGTCCATGGAAACAAATAGCAGGAAAAAAACACAACAGCTTTCCTTAAACATTTTGTCTTACGAGAGTAAACAATAGGTTCTCAAATGTCACCAGATGGCATTTGGTCAAACAGGTTTTTTGATTTATGACTGTTAAAATGATTTTGTTATTTTGAAATTTTGTCAATGTTAACCAACTCTGGACTGCTCTTTATGTACTAATAGATAGCTTTAAAGCCTTTTGATTTGTGACAAAAAGGTGTACAAACATCTTATATAATTTGAAAGGGCTTGTCCAAAGGAACAATTCTGTCAGGTCTTACTTTTGTTAGTTTACTGGCTCTGGGAAAGTTCAAAATGAGTAAAAATTAACGAAACAAGACAAATGGCATGAGACCAGACAAAAAAGGATTGTAAATGGTAACCGTGAGTATATGTATTTGGCTCAAGTAACACACAAACTAGAAATGTTTCATAACCTGTAATCAATAACATACAAGGTATATCATTATATAGAGATCTATCTGAATATCTGTCACTAAATATAACATTATCATCACTAACAGTTTGTCTTTTTATTTTCCTGATTGAATTTTTTAAGCCCCTATATACTTTAATCTTTCACACTTTAGTTATTCATTATGTTCTGTAAAGTAGTATTTTTTTTTCTTCATTACAAGTTGTTGAATTAAGGCTCCAGATTTACTAGACTCACTTTATTGATGTAAGACACCAATCTTAAATAACATCCAATATCATTATTATAATAATAATATAAGAAAACTTCTAATCAGATTATTTGACTCGGGGTATAGCCAGCCTTGATTTGTACGTAAATATTAACACTTCACACACCAACACTACCTCATTATCACCTATAATTAAAAAGGAGTTTTTGGTCAACAAAATTTTAATTTATGGATATAGAGTTAAGACATGACTTTATATAGAATTATTTGATAATAGACAAAGTTAATCTGGCTCAGAATTTTAAAATCACCTCTAATGAAGTAGTAAATTAGGATACTGGTATAATATATTATATATTCACACTAACCTATTTCACTTAAATGGTATATATGAAAAAAAAAATTGGTTCTAAATGATATCTTTAATGCTGGTTTAATAGGTTTTGTCCCTTTAGACTAAGGGTTCATCTAAAGCAACCAGTGCAGGAAGTATACCTGCATACAGCTATAAATTCTCTTGAGTTTTACCTAGGGTTCATTAAAGTTCATTAAAATTTTCTTTTTAAATACTAAAAAATTAGAAATATATCCATGATGGATTGAATTTTGCTGTTATTATAGGTTAGTGTATACCATTTTCTCAAAAAGTTTTTTTTTAATTTAAAAAATCTACAATATTTTACATCCATAAATATTAATGAAAATTACAATACATGCCAAAATATCAATATCTGTGAGAGTGGTTTGTTTAAATTTTACAATTATAACTAATAATGAATCTAACATGATGCTGATTACTCTACTGGTGTGTCCTTAAAGAAAAAATATTGTTTGTTTTTTTTTTAGTTTTTTTTTATTATTATAATTTTTTTTTTTTAAATTACTGCAGGCTTTAGACTTGGAAATGTTTAATTTCATATAAAGACACTGGATGGATTAATGGTGTTTTATATTCTGGTCAAAATTCTTTTATTTATGTTGAGGTAAATTATGGGATGGTTAAGTAAACCAGATTACTGGAGAAAACCAATGACCCTAGCTGAGCAAATTGAGAAACCTTCCCACACTAGAAACTGCCTAAATTGGAATTATCCCAAGTGATAGACCACACTATGATTAGTAAGTGAGCATTGCCTAAAAGGGGACATATCTAGAACATGTATAACACAAAAATTATAACTATAAGTTTATTTTGTGTGAAATATCTTTATATATAATTTGATATATACTGGATGCTGTGTATTTTAATACAGTATCTCCAAAGTGATGTGTTATAAATATGATGTTTCATTGTATAATTTTGAAAGATTTTTATTTTACTTTAGCTTTAACAAGTTAAAGGATCGAACAAAAACTTGCAACTAGAGCTTATACAAATATTTAGAAATAAAGAAATGAGAACTGTAACTACTGCCTAGAGAACAGCTGTTATATATGATAGGTACTACCTAATACATCAAGTATAACTATAGTCTTATCTTAACAGCTTCTTGTCAATCAACATATTTCTAAGAATATTTCTAAATTAAACAAATAAATACAAAGTTCAAAATAATAAAAGTTAAGTGTAAAATCTTAATGAAATACAGCGAAGTCTTAACTGGAATGTTTTCTTCCATTAAGTCCTCATTAAAATCACAATTAACTTGTATTAACCTGTCTCCAGCCTGTCCTACATTGAAACAGTTTGGATATCATAACAGGTTTATTTGGTGTAAAGAAATTTAGAAATGAATGCAGTTAGTCCATCTAAATACCAATGGAATATTAATTACCATGTAAAAAATTAATATAGAATCCAAAAATATCGGAAAGTTTCTTTGAAAACTGTACATAACGGCTCCAAAAATGTCAAGTGTTACTTTAAAAGTAATACAAAAATTAGAATGCAAAATTCCTATATGTGTGGTTAAGAGTAGCACTCCAAGTCCTCGCTCAACAAATATTTCTATAAAAATAATTACAAATGCAGTAGCAGCCAGTGAGTGAGTAACCGTATTATTGTCTGTATTATTACATGCATGTGTGACTAAAAAAAATCAATAAAACATTAAATAAATGTAAAACTAAAAAGAATAGAAAATTTTACAATAATGCTAAACTGATGATCTTTCTCCTTTTAATATTAGGGTCAACAAGACAGATTAATTAATATACCTGTGTAAAAATTGTGCATGGAGTTTGCTCATACAATGAATTTCACATTGCAGAAAGTAAAAAATGTAAATATTTCAGATTTGACTGGGACATAACAAATTCCTGCATATTTTCATTGATATACACTGAGTTCATATAGAAATACTTGGAGACAGATTTCTGTTCAGAACAAGACAAAAAATGTGATATTTGGCATGATAAACTATTGTTAGTAAACATTTGTGAAATATACGACTACATTAATTATCTAACGGCACTTATCAGTCTGTACCTTTGGCACAACAATGACAGAAGCACATTATATGATGACATCATCAATGCATGACTACATTAATTATCTAACAACTCTCATCACACTATACCTTTGGCACAACAATGACAGGAGCACATTATATGATGACATCATCAATACATAACAAAAACAACACTTATTAGCCTTAACTTTTGGCCAACTAATCACAGGAGCACAAACAAATGATGACATCATCAATATATGACTACATTTATTACCTCACAGCACTTATCAGTTTGTTTCTTATTCCCAAAAGTGACAGGAGCATGTTTTATAATGACATTATCAATACATGACTACATTTATTACCTCATAACTTTTATCAGTCTCTTAATTACTGAAGAGCAATTACTAGTCTACTTTATAATTACAGGTGCATGCTATATGATATTATAAACCTTTGCCAGCCACAGACAGGTACCGGCTACTGTCAACTACAAATGGAGATTCATACTCCTTTTTGGAGCACTCAAGTCCAAGTACCAATGAAAGAATTCAAACTTTAGCAACAAGATTTTATAACAGTGCTATTAGTTAATGTCAATGAATTATGTGGTGGCAATAACAACAACAACAACAACAACAAAAATAACAATAATAATAATAATAATAATAATAATAATAAAGTATAGTTTTTAAAAAATAGTTTATTGTGTCAATTTTCAAAGTAAATTTTTTATAAAATCAACTTTTAATATTTACAAGGAATATCCCTTTGCTGTTTTATGGGTAGAATGAGTTGTCTTCAGTGTGATCTACAAGATCACAACCCTCTAACTGCTTAGGTTCAAATGATATTCAGGAAGAAATTGTGAGACAGTTTAACAATTGACTTGTGAAGGTTGGTGGTCATCTCTAAGTACACATTTTCCCTATTACCCATCTTGATATAAGCGAAAAAATATTGACAGGGGGCTTAAACATCTTCACTCCACTTTCTTCATAACTTGAGATATCTGTGGGCATCCATTTCGTAATACCACTAGTAAATGTCTTGTAATTTTTTTGGAAAATGACAGGGTGTCAGTCCTACAATTACATCTCTTCAGTGACATTATCAAATAAATTGTGCTAATAATAACATTAAAGCTGCATTAAGTTTACCAATTTTCTGAATTTTTTTTGATTTTCTAAAAATACATTTTTTTAAAAGTAGATATCTTCTAACCACGATCCGTGACATTCATTTTCTAAAATTTCATTTCTTTTAGTTGTAAATAAACGGAATCCTCTGACCGGTTGGTCAGAGTTCTACGATGATAATTATGAGCTTGGAGCATGCGCACGGATGTAGGGAAAAGCCTAGAATCGAAAGTGAAACATGACAGATTGTATTAATTGTCCTTAATTAATATCCAGATTTATTTGAACTGGTGTTATTTATCCCTTACTAAGTCACAAATGATAAATTAAACGAAATTCTGTGTTTAATTTATCGTATTTCAACATTTTGAAAGTTGTGTTTAAATGACCCGGGTTTTGATGACGTAACCATGTTCTAATATTAGATCCGAAATGCTGCATCTCGCTGGGTAAATACTGTAATTTCTGTATTTATTCGAGCTTTTATCGTTGAACCAAATGTAACATTGTTCATTAGGAACATCAGTTATTAGATAAGCAACGTTTTAATTTTTTCTTTGGAAAACTTAATGCAGCTTTAAATATAGGGCCTGTATATACATGTTGTGCCATTACATCTTTGCTTTTACTGGAATTGTCTCTCAAACATTTTGTTATGTATTGTAAAAAAACCAAGTGCCCAGCTGAATTTGCAAGTTTTTATTTTAAAATTATCTAAGTACACTTTTATGTTATAGTTACCTTTTAATAAATTAAAAAATTTCTGGAATTAAAACTAACAATGAATTTTCTCCTCCTTAAGAATGTTTTACATTTATCAATGCTTACCTGTAACACATTAAAGTTTAAATGATCTTTAGAGTATTCTGGGTAATTAATATAACTGTCATCAGAGTGAAGACAAAAATTAATTAATCTACAGCAAAACTAGTTATATAAAGGCTAATTATGGGAATAAAGTGAAAACAATATAAAAAGACTGCATGGGTGCTGGAACTTACCAATATGGTATACCTTATATAGACTACACATGGCAACATAAGATATGTAGTAAAACCCTTATATAGACTACACATGGCAACATAAGATATGTAGTAAAACCCTTATATAGACTACACATGACAACGTAAGATATGTAGTAAAATCGTTATATAGACTACATATAACAGCTTAGAAATATAATAATTCCTCTTTATAAAGACCATACCTGGGGGCTGAGTGACATAGCAAAACTTTTTTGTGGAACCTTACAAATATAGTTAAATCTATAAAAAGATTACACATAGGACCTTAAAGTTAGGAAAACCTGTATGTAAAAACCACAAACATGGACCTTGAAATAAAGTTAAACCTGTGAATAGAGACCATATACAGAACCCTAGAATTATAGATCTTAGATGTTTATTAAGTTCAAATCTTTCTGGTTGTAATATGAAGCATAAAGCCTTATAATACTGTCTTTATATTGAGGTGATCACTACAACAGGTTTTACTTGTTTATTACAGACTTTACTGGTCTTTATATTGAGGTGATCACTACAGCAGGTTTTACTTTGTTTATTACAGACTTTACTGGTCTTTATATTGAGGTGATCACTACAGCAGGTTTTACTTTGTTTATTACAGACTTTACTGGTCTTTATATTGAGGTGATCACTACAGCAGGTTTTACTTTGTTTATTACAGACTTTACTGGTCTTTATATTGAGGTGATCACTACAGCAGGTTTTACTTTGTTTATTACAGACTTTACTGGTCTTTATATTGAGGTGATCACTACAGCAGGTTTTACTTTGTTTATTACAGACTTTACTGGTCTTTATATTCAGGTGATCACTACAGCAGGTTTTACTTTGTTTATTACAGACTTTATGGTCTTTATATTGAGGTGATCACTAAAGCAGGTTTTACTTTGTTTATTACAGACTTTACTGGTCTTTATATTGAGGTGATTGCACTACAGCGGTTTTTACTTTGTTTGATTACAGACTTTACTGGTCTTTATATTGAGGAGATCATACAGCGTTTTACTTTGTTTATTACAGACTATACTGGTCTTTATATTGAAGTGATCACTACAGCAGGTTTTACTTTGTTTATTACAGACTATACTGGTCTTTATATTGAGGTGATCACTACAGCAGGTTTTACTTTGTTTATTACAGACTATACTGGCTTTATATTGAAGTGATCACTACAGCAGGTTTTACTTTGTTTATTACAGACTATACTGGTTTTATATTGAGGAGATCAATACAGCAGGTTTTACTTTGTTTATTACAGACTATACTGGTCTTTATATTGAGTGATCACTACAGCAGGTTTTACTTTGTTTATTACAGACTATACTGGTCTTTATATTGAGGAGATCATACAGCAGGTTTTACTTTGTTTATTACAGACTATACT
>JARBDR010000744.1:0-101463 GCA_029721355.1 Tegillarca granosa | reverse complement strand
TAATATATATATATATATATATATATATATATATATATAATATATATATTACAAAAAAGCCATGAAAATCGATGTTGTAAAAAAACCAAAGGACTTATTGGATATGCGATTGTGCGTCAAATACATTGATTTGTAGTCGTGACTATGTTTGATCTGTAATATAGGGAGTTATATTTCATACAGACATAGAAGAACGCTTACGTATATCAAATCCAATTTGATCTTGATTCTTGACATATAATATTTAGTTGATTGAAATCACTGATTGTCGTTTCCCATTCTCGGAGAATATTTGATTTTATATAATAAATAGATTGCTTTGACAAAATCTTTTTTAATATATATCGTGTGTGTGTGTGTGTTGGGTGTGTGTGTTTTTGATATACTAAATAGACTGTTTTAAAGAAAATCTTATATATTATATATATTAGCAGATTTAAAATGTTTTTTTTTGTTTTATTATATTAAGTTATCTACCTCGAAAAAAGTGTTTCTATTTGCCTATCCATGTTGGATATGAGTATGCCAATAATATAGGTCAACCTTTTAACCAACAGGCAAACAAAAAAAAAAAAAAAAAAAAAAAAAAAAAAAAAAAAAAAAAAAAAAAAAAAAAAAAAAAAAAAAACCCACCCCCAAATCAAGTAATAAAAATATGGAAACCAACCATCCAAACTTTTAAGTCATCATTAAGAGATAAATCATTAAACAAACCAAAAGATCATCAAACAAAACTAAAAACAAACATACCAATGAACAAAAACATTTTACAACCTCCCTTATGAAACAAAATAGACAGAAGATAAAAGAAGAAATTAGTCAACCAATAAAGCAACTTCAAGACAAGTCAATTAACAGTCAACCAACAAACCAACCAGTCAATAATGCAACTAAATAAATAAATAAACATACTAACAATAAACCTACCAATAAAGTCAGAAATAGACAAATCAATTAACGGACAAACCACCAATAATACCCGCTAATTAAGCTACAAACAAAAAATTAATTAAAAGTAAAATCAACAAGCATTCTGAGAGTATTGCAAAACAATACATAGTCCCCTACGGTCGCATATTTCAATAATCCCAAAGTTTTAGGTAAAATGTATTCATATACCAAAATAACAATTCATAATCTGCAAGCATGTAGAAAAAAGTGCAAAAAACTGAAATTTTATTGAAGTTTCAAAGTTCAAAGAGCCATAACTCCCATAAAAACTGGTGGAATGAAACGAAATGTAAACTTGATCTGTAACTCATCATGGTTGACCTGCATACCAAAAAACAATTTATTAACTGCAAGCGTGTAGAAAAAAGAGCGGAAAACTGAAATTTCAGTGAATTTTCAAAGTTGAAAGGGCCATAACTCCCGTAAAAATTAGCAGATGGAAATGAAACATAAACACGATCTGTAACTCATCATGGTAGAGTCACATACCAAACATTAGTTCCATTTCTGCAAGCGTGTAGAAAAAAAGTGCGGAAAAACTAAAATTTCTGTGAATTTCCAAAGATCAAAGGGCCATAACTCCGGTAAAAATTAGCAGATGGAAACAAAAAGTAAACTTGATCTGTAACTCATCATGGTAGACTCATATACCAAAAATCAGTTCATTATCTAAAAGCATTTAGAAAAAAGAGCGGAAAACTGAAATTTCAGTGAATTTTCAAAGTTCAAAGGGCCATAACTCATGTAAAAATTTGCAGACCAGAATGAAACGCTAACTTGATCTGCAACTCATCATGGTAGAGTCACATACCAACATTAATTCCATTTCTGCAAGCGTGTAGAAAAAAGTGCGGAAAACTAAAATTTTTTGTGAATTTCAACATCAAAGGGCTATAACTCCGGTAAAAATTAGCAGATGGAAACGAAATGTAAACTTGATCTGTAACTCATCATGGTAGAAGCATATACCAAAAATCAGATCATTATCTTAAAGCATTTAGAAAAAAAGAGCGGAAAACTTAAATTTTAGTGAATTTTCAAAGTTCAAAGGGCCGTAACTCCGGTAAAAATTACCAGATGGAAACGAAATGTAAACTTGATCTGTAACTTATCATGGTTGACTCATATACCAAAAATCAGTTCATTATCTAAAAGCATTTAGAAAAAAAGTGTGGAAAACTGAGACGTGACAGACGGACGGACAGACAACGGACGGACGGACGGACGGACAGACAGAGTGCAAACATAAAGTCCCCTTCGGCTTTTGCCGGTAGGGGACTAACAAGCAAACCAGCTAATTAAGTGAAAAACAGACAAACCAAACAGACCAGCCGAAAATGTCAAAGGCACAATCATTTAACGGACAAACCAACGGACTAACTTATCAAGGATAATTGATTCAGCAATACATAATCAACATAATACATTGAACGAATAACAAACTCGCAAATTACTATTAAAAAGACGCTTTTCCTCACTTATTGAAACATGATATGTATAAATCATTAAATCATCATTTATTATAATAGTAATTATTTTGATTAATGCATAACGTCAGTCGTTATTTTTAAATTAAGATGCTATGATCACAATTATAGACCATTTTCATGTTTCCTTTTTCCTATTTGATTTTATAATGAGAACAGTCCAAGGTACAATGTATACCGTGGGCCGTTTTTTGGAAAAATACGACACGAAAGTTCTATTGCAATGCAATTTATCTTAAAATGTGAACAAATTGCATGGAAATGTTTAAGTTCCAATTTTTCGAATATTTGAAAGGAAAGTTGGAATGTTTTAATTAAGCTTGTTTTGAAACAAACATATATCAAACTCAGTTCCAGTTAGAAAGCTTTGCGTTAAATGACTAATCGTTATTTTGTTAAACCTAATAAGTCTTTAATCAAAAAAAAAAAAAAAAAAAAAACAAAAAAAAAAAAAAAAAAAAAAAAAAAAACAATAATTTTTTATTAACTAAAACCAATACAATTACAGTCATTTATTCACAAAGGATTCTCTCACTTAGTTTGAATTACGGCCAACGATTTAACCTTTAAAAAATAGTACTTCATAGAAATCTCATGCATAGAACTTTTGAAAGGTAACAAATTTTGTTTTTCCGACAATGAATCCAATGCAACGTTTGTTAAAGTTGATATATGGAAAATAAAACCGTTAAGAACCGTATTTGACGGTGGCACAGAGGTGACATAAAATATATTTTTCATAAAACGTGCGCACGTTAAATAAAATTTTAAAAATTATATATATATATATATATATATATATATATATATATATATTATATATAAACATTGTCCTAAGTAGTTAAAATGCCTTGTCTGTCAATAGATTTCTAATGACTATTTTATATTTATGTAAATAACAACCCTTGTAGTATAAAAACATGTACTAAAACATGACCAACCTAATTTCTAATAAAACCAAAGCCTTTTAGCAATTTATGATATAATTTAAGTATGACGTTGTTCCGTTTTGATACTACATTGCAGGAAATAAAATATATTTCAATATAAACGTCCACTTAAAGACTTAAAACCCGACAAAGAATTCCTGTAATGGCGGCGAAGAGATAATCTCATGGCGAATATGTGACATTAAAATGCTTTTAACTAATGATTATATATTACAAACGTTAGTCTATAGTGGGCATTTGATGAATTTTATAATCTTAAAACTTAAGATATATGTTTTTGAATAATATAATTTATTGAATGTTGTAGTAACGCAGAGAGAGAGAGAGAGAGAGAGAGAGAGAGAGAGAGAGAGAGAGAGAGAGAGAGAGAGAGAGAGAGGGGGGGGTTGCTTTTATTCAAAATCATAAATTTAGCCATTATTAGAGTATAAATTACGAAAAAAAACTTCACAACATATTTTATTGTGCTAATTTCCACATGAAAATTTCAATTTTATACTAAACAACCTAAAAAGTCTAATTTCTATAAGGTAATGTGATGAGTCAAACAAAAATAATTTCACAATAATTGAGGTATAAGTGAAATGAAAATGTAAAATACGTTAATGTAGTATTTGATTCCTAAAATCAAAAAGAAATGTTGAATACAGTGTTTTAGTGTAGGGATGTTTGCATAACAGGGAAGTCAAAATCATGTTAAATACGGTTAAGTAGTGAAGGGAACATTTCAGTAGAGGAAATACGGTAGTTTGAGTAGGGAACCCTAAAACCCAATATACTTAGAATATGTATGTAAAATTCGATGGTTTAGTGTAGAAATTATTTTAGCACAAGTTAAAAATTGACATTTTAATAGGATTTTGTAGAGATAGAAGCCATACAACACAAGAGAATTGAAATAAATATGTTACGGTAGTATAGTGTATGGAACATTTCAGTACAACAAAAGGAAATTCATAGTCAAACACAGATTCGTATAGTTAGTATTTTTACAGTAGAAGGCAAGAGAAAACTGAATGTTAAAAACGATAATGTAGTGAAAATGCTCAAAACAAGTGAAGTTAGTATGTCAAAAACGGTACGATTATAAAGAACTAATTCATATAATGAAATGTAAAGTTGAAAAGTGTAACAATATACATGTCGTTATAGAAATTTCAAAAATTTGTAAAGTTTTATAAATGTTTAGTTCTGGATAATTGGGACAAAGGTCATTAGTTATCTTGTAATGTATCAATTATTGCACATCAAGCTTTCAGTGGTATAGTTAATTACCTCATGCTGCTTTAACAACAATTTACTATATGGTGTTTAACGTACAGCAGGTTTTGATTAGATAATCTGGGATAATACATATAGCCGGCCAGTGAATGATCTCAGTTGATCTTAATTACATTAATTGATACATAGAATAACTTGACCAATACATGATTTCTTCTAAACTCTATTATCGTTTGTGTAATCTACATAAAAGACATACAGATACGTACAACTGATATGCCGTCACATGCATACAAACATACATAAATACTCAGGACAATCAATTCAGAAAGGAAGGGAGAGCGAACAAGAGATCTAGGGAAGCTCGGAAGAATGTAGAAGCCTTAACGGTAACGCATCATGCTCCCCTCCATACAACCACCACACCACACACCACAGGCAGATACCAGCACCCTTTTTATATGGAATAAAAAGAACTGAAACCTTCACCATGGAGTTCCATTCATTTACCACGCTTATGGAGTTTACCACCCATCGTGTTACAAAAGCACACACTAACATGTAATCGGAATAGCCATGTTAAATAAAGAAGCGTTTAGTCGAGAGCATTGGGGCACAAAATGGGTAAAATAAATATGCTGCATACGGTTTAGTCAAGTACAAAGACTTTCAACACGAGTCAAGAACAATTATATTTTACCGTGCTTTTCATCGATGCAGGTGTAATAATTATATGTTATATGTTAAATACGGCTATATTGTAAAATGAATAAAATGAAACAAAGAAAGGATTAAAAATGTTACAACAGTTGTAAAAAGACGAAGTATTATAGGTTTAAATAAAATAAGTCAGTTATAATAAATACGGTAGTATAAGCAGCCTTTCAGACTAGGTCCTGTACATAGGTTTTGTTTGACTTTGTGATCATTGACTATTCATTAATTATTTCCCTTTCAAAAGAAATTGACAGAATAATGACATTTGAGTACTCTCCGTTTTACAAAATTGCTTACTAAATACCAAATGTTGATATAAAATCAATATATTTTCATCAAAATCTTATATTTCACTTATGTATTGTTAGCAGATACGGATATTTATTTAATCTAAACCTTTTCATTATATCTCATGAACTATTTTACCCTTTAACTCTCGCCTGCGGGAACCTAATGTATGTATTTAACCCTTTACTTGTCTCCTTTGGAAATCTAGTCATTAAAACCCTTGCTTTGAAAGGTCACCAACGCGCTTTGAATTTATAACTGAATTCAAACATTTCTTTTAAAAAGTCTAATGTTTAAACTTTAGATTGTTTGTTTGCTATAATAATAATAATAATAATAATAATGATAATAATAATAAAGCCTACCATTTTTCACCGTACTTTCTATTTACACAATATGTCTTGTTTCAAACAAAATAAATCATTTTCGCAGTTCTATTGGCCTTAAGTTAAATGTCTGTTTGTAACATCTGTTTTGTCTGGCGGATTCGCTGATGATAAATCAAAAATTGTGTTCCAGAGAGACATGCAGTTAAAGATTTTTATTGTTGATATAAGCGATGAGCCATACAAGTTTCTTTTTATATAAAAACCGCAGATTGAGCCAGCAGAATCAAAGATATCTTGTTTCAATAGAAGATGATGTGTGTTATTTGAGCAGCTTTGTTTTTAAAAACAATCTTGAAGAGTCATTGTATAATGCATTTCTTTTAAACTTCATCAATAGCACACAGTAAACACGCATTTAATATTTTTCTTATGTATTTTGTTATAAATGCAAATATAACAGACTTTAAAAAAAAAAAATTCAGAAAATTGAAAAACTTAATGCATATTTAAATACCCATGCTTTAATAAATGTTTATTTTTTCTGTGAACTGGTTTCAAAGATAGAAAACATTTTGTGAACAGAGACGATACTTCGCTTCATACATGTTTCCTTATGCATCCCAGATTGAACATTTTGAATAACCTGGATTGCTTTTATGTATTTATATTTTTCCCATAACAGGGTTTTATTGAGATAAAACACGTTATGAACAAATATAGTTTTGTTCTTCATATATCTGTTAATAAATACTCAAGGCTGAACATTATGTGTAGCTGTACAATTATATAATTTCTAATATGAGTAAGATACACCTACGGTGGTATAGCAGATTATTAAAAGTATGATATTAGAATTATAAAGGACTTCGAAGTGAACGGATGTGGATGACAAATGTTTTTCACATCTATATGTTGACCTGCAATTAGAAACAACGAGAAAGCAATCAAGATAGCGCATGCTCTCTTAATTCTCAATTATGTATAATTTTAATCTTAAAGAATTATGACTTAAGAGCAAAGATGTCCGGTATGTGAATTTATTTTCTATATGAGACTCAATATTTTATCTGGCATGTCCAACTTAAAATATTTAATATTGGATTAAATTAGGTAAATTGAGACAATGTTTTTCTTATCAACAAATCACATTTTAAAATTTTCTGGTCTAGATTGTTGTGCTTAAGCTGCATATGTAATTTTAAGATTAATATCACTAGCGAGGAGGTGAAATCGATAAAAAAGAATTGTGTTGGTGTAAGATAACTTTAAATGTTCCTTCTTATACTAGATGATTACTCTGCCAAGAGAAAGGAATAATTCCGTCAAATGTGAATATTTATTGCTATTGCCCCAATTTGTCATAATAACATTGTTATTGTAAGACTTTGGAGACTAGAACAGTCTAGAAGCACATAAGTTGTTGACTTTTTAGTATTCTTTTTTGAATTTCGGTTTATAAAATCGATAACAAAATAATTTATTATCCTTTTAAGCTGTTGTAGTTACATGCACGATAAGTAATGGAAAGAAATATTATTAAGATTTTTTAAAGTGATTTGTGAAGAAATTGTTTTTGTTAAAATACCTGACTTTTATTACAGAAGAGGATTTATTATATAAAAATGTTATTAAGATTAAATAAACATGAGTTATAACAGAAATCATAAAAGAGACTATAGGTACACGCCGTTATCTAGATCGTGTTCATATCCAGAACGTAAGTATGCTAATTATTTTTCATTAATTAATAATTTATTGATTGATATGTTTATTTTTGTAGGTTTATTTGTATCTTTACTCCATCGAATTTCTTATGTCTGTCAAGTGAAATGACAAGTTTTAACCAAAGGAGCAAATAAAAATTGTCAAAGAGATAAATATCATCCGTTAAATGTCTAAAAAAAATGTTGTTTCTCTATTTACATGATTTCACACACACACACACACACACACACACACACACACACACACACACACACACACTGTATCTTGTATGCTTATAAGTATACAATATCAAAGTTATATTCATAAATTTTTTATGACTAAAATTATTATCTTTGATTCACATTTCTTCTAAGAAAATCTTGTTTCAGGAATTCATTCTGAGCAATAAAGAATTATTACTTTAAATATGTTTTCATTTAAGTGCATTTTCAACAGTTACTTTAAAAAACGAACAGTTTTGTAATTGGAAATGATAATTCCTTTTTTAAAGTTGCATTCACCGATTCACTTCAAGTATTTCGTTATTCTTTCTTTACTTTTTTCAATAATATGTGTGCCATATCCTCAAATGAATTTATAAAAAAATGTTTATTTGTTTGATTTAACTTTGGTAAAATAACAAACATTAAAGAAAAATTAATAATATTAGTGATTTAAAAAAAGTTTACAAATGTCATAAATGAAGAAACAGCGCAAATAAAGTAAAACACAAACAGAGACAAAGAGGTTGTTGAAGACTGGGTTGTTTGTTATACCAGTCTTGCTTCACTTGTCATTATTGATAAACACTCTTGAAATTTCTTCTCAAGATCTTCAGTACTCTCTTACGCCTGTTTGTAGCCAAGGTTCAAATCACACTCACTCTAGCAAACCCTCATGTGAAAAAACTGGTGACCTTTTAATCGTCACATTTTATTCACCAAACTAAAACTGATCGCCTCAAAAAGTATTAAAATCGGGTGTCAAACACCATTTCTCAATGCTTTCTAATCTCATTTCTGCAAATTAATCTGAAGTTATTGTTTTTGTCTGTTACTTGTTGGTAGTGCTTAATGTTGTTTATTATGCTGTTTTTCAAAATTGTTTTACAAGTTATTGCATTACATTGATGCGTTTGCTGCAACCTTTTAGATTCTCTCCCTAAACAGTAGAGCAGAACGATAGTACTGGACTATGGTACAAGCTGATTTGCTATTATCTTGAATCTTTTATAGTTAACGTCTTCGTAAATGGCGTACGTTTTGCAGAATATCATGTAAAACAAATAACAGAGTCTTTTAGTTCTATTTTAAATGATTTTAAAGGGGGAATACAATATATAGTTTTACATACTGTTAGAGTATCTTTTAAAGGCATAAGATTATGACCAATATAAAAAATCCCAAATGACCAAGAACACAGCCAATATTTTAAACCAAACACTGTTTCATATAGCGCAGAATACTTACTTACCTGTAACGCGGATTAAATTTCTCTAGTAATCTAATCCGTGATATTAGAAACTGGCTAACATATAACATAATGATAAACAAGAAAGATAAGCTAAGACAGAGTAGTAAATCATCTTGAAGTTTCATAAGAATAAAAAAAAAATTATTTGTGACAACAGGTATCGCCTTTTGTTACTCATTCTTTTCGAGTCTAATATCAAATTGCTTGAAATCATATTTCATACACACACGCTTGCACTATGAAACACGACAAAATAGCCGAGTGAACTCGACAATAAAATATATATTAGGTTGTAAGTTGTAAATAAGTTTTTTTTTTAAGAATCATTAGGTATTAACATAAAGTAAAAATTCATTGTTCACATATAAGAATTATTAACACCATTGAAAAAACTCTAAAAATTATTCTGGATAATCAGATCCACATTTTCATAAAAGCTTTTCCAGTCATTGTGCTATTTTTGTGCCATATATGATTATTGTAATATTTTTTGTTTCAAAAGATTTAACAGCAAACACACTAGGCAATGTCCAAATCACAATCTCAAGAAACAAAGTAAAAGCATTGAAAACTAACAAATTCAGTTGTGCTCCTGAAGTGTATGCACTTCTTGTCTAGCTAGCTACACCGTCACGCGCATAATCAAATTTGATAATGAAAGGAACTTGTAACTTCCAATTCATCGTAAAACTTTCAAATCAACTATTATAACATGGGTCTAAGAAATCTTTTAATATCATACCCGAACCTAACATTTGAAAGTTTGCACATGAACATAAAGCTGTATGACATCTTTAACTACTAATGTTCAGTAGTCTGTTTGAACCGCGATGCAAAGTGTTTAAAAGAACAATTTTGCACTCTCACAACAAACCCTTATCATTTGAAAATACTTCAAAGTGTCCATGGCGATATCATCTTTGAATAACATCGTTATTGACATTTGATAATATCTGGTCATTAGGAAGGATCATTCAACTTGTTGCAGATATAATTTCCTGAAATACTTTTACAGCAATGCATCGTATTTAACAGTCATCTGTAAACAAAGTAGGACTTGCATCTTTTGCTTCATTAAACATAAAAATAAGAATGTCTTTCATTGCAACATACCACGACCGTGTAACCGACAAATGGTTGAACAAATATAATGTTTTGAATGTAGTGAAAAATCTTTTGCTATATTTTTAAGAATTTTTTTCATTGTTTCTACAGAAAACTGTAATCGATGAATAATTTTACAAATACATTTACATGCAGTTATTGTGGAATCATGTTTTGAATAAAAAGGAATTATCTTCATTTTTTTTATTTACGTATTAATAGATCAATGTGTGTTTAAAAAAAAGTAATCAAAATTTATTACTAGTTTTTTTAACATGCATGTATCTTTTCGGTTGCAAATATCTTTCATCTGTTTTTATTAAGATTGTCGTAAGTCAGGTTAAATAGAAGACTGAATAAGTCTTACAGTTAGCTATCAATAAGAAATAGAAATGTAACTTATATAAATGTTTAAGTATATAAATATAATCATAATGGATTTGATGTTATTCAGGACCCATGCAGAATTATCAAGGATGTTACTCATGAGGTATTGCAGGTTAGAAATTTTCATACAGATTGCTGAAAACTATGTAAAGTTTTTATCCCTATTTTTGTCTATTAAAAATGCTACCAATTCTCTCCTTTTTTGTCTGTATGCGAAGCAAAGCGTTTCATGGTTACATTCCAGACGACGATACATGTTAAACGGAAATTCATAATTGTTATCCTTTGACAATTTACCGTTTATATTTTGAAAGTTGCAATTTTTGTTTTATATTCGTTTATCTTTTACATTAATAGTGTATAGACTCGGGGAGTTTTTTTTATTGACTTATATTTGTAGTAAAGGTAATAGAAGTCATCCGCCATGTTTTTATACACCCAGCGTAAAATCCATACATCCTGTGTAAATTTCATACATCCAGTGTAAAACAGAGTGGATGGTTTTATACATTAAAGAAACCTGTCAATCAAATTTTAAGGATCTTTAGAAATGGGAATAACAGAATTTATCATTCTCCGTAGATTTTAAAACAAAACAAAAATATCATCTTTATTAGGTTTTGATGTTCTTCGATTTACCATTAACCAAAACAAGAAGAAGAAGAAGAAGAAGAAGAAGAAAAAAAAAAAAAAAAAACAGGATGGCAACATCAATTTTGAGGATGTTCTGACATTTTTATGTTTTGTTTTTTTTATAATGCACATATATAATGAGTTAAATATGGATATATAGGTACATTTTATGAAATGCAAAGAGAAAAAAATACCAATGTTTGTATTCGACACCAAACAGTTGAAAAGCTTCTTTACATTTGTTTCGTAGATGGAAAACTTACAAACTAACTTGAAATCATAAACAAATCAAAAATAAAAGTAAAAAACTATAACTTAAAACAATAATAATTTCTAGTAATATGGTACTGTGAAATCGTTGTTCGTGGTTACCCTGACCAACAAAAAATATATTGTAACATATTAGTATATATGTTAAAAAATTCCCCTAATTTGACTTCCCATAGTTCCATGTTTTTTTTTTCATTTTTAAATTTGATTTTGCACTAGATGGATGCAGCTAGCTAGACAGGAGGTATTTACCTTTCTGGAGCACCCGGACTCATCTTCTTGATGGAAGTTCATGTGTATAACTCAATTGGCCAGTTTGTAAAGTTTTTACTTTGTTTTTGGGATTGTGATTTAAAAATCAATAATAATAAATAATCACAAATTTGGAGAATATATGAATATCATCTATTCAAGTGAGCTTGAAATAAAAGTCACGACAGATTCTCCATGTTCTGCTTCATATTTGGACTTATACCTCAATTATGACACCCATGAAAGGTTACATCTGAAGCTATACGACAAACGTGATGACTTCAATTTTTCTATTGTCAACTTTCCGTTTCTTTGCAGTAATATCCCTGCTTCTCCTGCGTATGGTGTATATATTTCACAGTTAATACGGTACGGTAGAGCTTGTTCCCACTATGGGAACTTTCTGCAACGAAGCAAATTACTTACAATTAAATTGTTGACACAAGGATATTGCAAGCCTAGGCTAATCAGGGCCCTTAAAAAGTTTTATGGCCGTCATCACAATATTGTTGATAAGTATGTAGTCACTGTATCCCAACTTATACTGGATATATTTGACTTACCATAGTTCTTTGTTCCTTTCATTCTCAAAATTGACTTGCACGTGACGGGTGTAGCTAGCTAAACAGGAGGTGCTTACCTTTCCGGAGCACCCGGCCTCACTTCCTTGATGGAAGTTCACGTGTATTACCTATTTTGCCAGTTTGAAAAGTTTTTACTTTGTTTTTGGGATTGTGATATGGACAAGGACTGGTATGTTTGTTTTATTTAGACATTGACATGTACTTGTATGTTTGTGTTTTATAATTTATTTCTAGTAAGTTATTAATTTTCGCCCAACAAATGTTTTTCCAAGCGACACAAAAATAGAATACCACTAAAATAAATGATTATAAAGTTTTTCTTGTATTAATTTAAGTTCAAGTTTTCTTCTAGACTAACAAATTGATCAATTAATCGAACTGATGTATTTGTAGTTTTTTTTTATTTGTTTAATCAAAATATACGCAAGAAGTTACTGCCAGAGCTGTGAGACGTCTGGTGTAATTCAATTACATAACTGGATACACACATGTTCAACATTGTGTGTTGTCAGATCTGTAAATAAAATACAGATCCATTCATGATATAAATTGTTATTTAGTCGTCTACAAAATCAATGGCATTTGGAAAAAATTCGAACGTAAACAGAGACAAATCTTTGTCAGGGCCCTTATAATATATAAAACGGTAACATATGTGCCTTTCATGTGCATTATGAACGTTGCTTCTAAAGCAAGATTATACAATTTTTTATGTGTGATAAGAAGCCGTAGAAAGAATTACTCTATGTCCTTTATGTCATGGAAAAAACATTGTATTTTTATTGTATTCCGACGCCATCAGTCGGCGTTAAATGAAAGATGCTACTTAAAACGACTGCTTATTTAAGTTGGCCTTTCATAGAATGTGTCATATCTTTTGCGGGATTCAGCTAAGCGTACGCATAACAAAGACTTTTTTCGTATTCAAACAACAAATCACTATATTATTTGGATAACATATCAATATTTTAAAACATATCAATCCACTTGTCTCGCTTTATTTGTGTGGTTCTGTGAGGCATTCAAAGTTACTAAGCATAAGTAAATTTGGATAACAAAAAGGCAAATTTATTGCAGTAATTTAGGAAATGGGAATCAAATGCCAAAATATTTCACAGGTCAATGGCCGACGTATCCGTGGTAGTAGTCTTATGTATTCAACTCTAGCAAAATAATGGGCTTAATTTAAATAGAGGTGTAACTTATTGGAGAATGACATGTGACCAAGTCGATAAGCTGTTACTATCATAAAAGAGAAAAATCGCTCATTATCACCCAAAATTAATGATTGCAAAATTCTGATTGATCACATTACAAGTATATTTTAGAAGGTACCTTTTGCTCGAGCCCCTCGGGAAATTTAGGATAGAATCTGCAAGATTAGTTTTCAGAAAATACAAGGAAGCTTTTAAATAATAAGTTTAGTGTTTTGAATAATTATAATGGAACATAAATTCATCTCTTAGACCAAAACAAGAATGTGACATTCCAACTAAAGAAACAAAAATAACTGGAATTGTGATGCCCGTTGTTTTTAATTCTCTGTGTCTGCTTTAATCATTTATATACCTGCTTTTTATGTTAGGCTTGTAATGCAAATCTAAGAATGAAGCTGTGAGTTGCTGTTAAAACAGAAGTAAATTAAACTGTAAGGTGTAATGCCTCTATAAGAAAACATCCCTGTTCACAGGTTACGATTGAAAAAACTGTTGTTTTTTTCTAATTTTAAATGTTTTAAAGAATTGCAAACATTAGAAATAACCTATTAAGATATTAAAAATCCCTTTTTTTGAGTATGTTTTAATAAATGTGCACATCTGGCACATCAAAATTTAATTGGTATTTCTATTATATATTTACTACCCCTGAGCGGGTACCGCTGCTGGTGGAGTAAAACTCCCCGAGGTTATCAATAACTCAGTAGGCAGTACTTTGTGCTGTCAGAAAATGTACTATTTAGCAAAGTTTTCAGTCGCCTAAAATTTGAAATTAATTTGAAACTAAGGTTTGTTCCCTCATGCACAGCATTCCTTAATTTGATTTTGATTTATATAATTTCGAAATTTTATATTCATTATTTTCAACCGTTTGACTTATATTTTTAATGTATGAAACTTTTCGGTCTTAGTGTCACTAAGGAATGAATTTCCGAAATGTGCACATCTGGCACAACAAAATTTAACTAGTATTTGTGTAATATATATTTTATACAACAATAATATTAGTTAAGATCCAAATCGCAGGTGTAGGAAAATGTTGTCTCCGTAGATTCACGTAAATAGGATGGTAAAAGATTTTCATATATTTATATTATTTGCTCTCTGCAGGGTTAAGCTAATTCAAACTAAACAAATATAAAAGCCAAATTCTATAAATAAAAAAAATCTAATCAGCCACAATATTTGAAAATGCAATTTTAGAAACGAAAAAATAAATTAAAGCATGCTGACGACTGCAAGAATTAGAACATGATAATGAGCAGTTTTTAGACCGCCTGAAAATGTTATAAATCTAAAATAAAAAAGATATTTTATTTTATAAATTGTTTTAAACGACGTAAATTAGTATTTTGTCTTAGTAAGTATGCAATAATGTTCTGTTACATGAGTCTAGACAATGATGAATTTAAAATTGTAAGAACATAAAATTACGTTGTACATCTTGCAATTCTATCTAGAAATGTAATACTATAAAAGCATTTAATGTTTATACTTCTGTAAATTATTTGTAATGATCATGATGCTTTTTATTAAAGTAATTGTAGGGTTGTTTATATGTTAACTGTTTCTATACATGTTTTTATCACGTTAACCAAGCTGATTGATCTTTTTTGTCTATTATTGAAGCTATAATGTGTTGAAGGTAACATGCACAAAATTGAATTCTCTTCACATTGTACATTTGAAATATTGCAAATTGAAATTACTAGTTCTACATTGAAATGATTATAGTAAAATTGCTTTTTGACAAAGTCCGGAGCAAGACAAATCTTAGCAGAATTTTAAAGCATTATCAAAAACCGAATCAGAAAATACTGTAGCTGATTTTTATAAGCTAAAACGACCTAGAGCATAAATACAACAAACGAACTTAAACAGAAACAAGGCAAAATAATTTTTGAGAGAAAAAACAACCGGACTTTGAATGGTAAATTAATAAAATGTTGAAAAAATGCTATTTAACAGCGAGTGTTTTTTGATTGCTAAATAAACGTACACAACAGTTGGTTAGAAACTTAAACATTGAAACTTTAAAGACAACAACAATAATAATAATAGTATTAATAATAATTGTTAATATGATTATGAAGAAAACCCATAACCCAGGTTGTAAATATTTAAGATTTTTCGACCTAAAAAATTACTAGTTTTTGAATCATTTAGAATAAAACTACGCTATATCTAAAGATTAAATTTGTTGACCACATATTGTAGTCTGCAGAAAACGTTTGAAAGGATTGAGTTGAAGCATAAACGGAAATTGAAAAGGCAGACGGACATTAGAATTGGCACAGCATCAATGGCTTAAATTAAACATTTATGTAGGGAAATGAGGTAGCCCTCGCTGCTCGTTAAACTGCGTAAAATTACTATCTAAATGTCATTTACCTTGCTGATCATTAAAATCACGACGAGATTTATGTTTATGTCACCATAGTGACCATCGAGATAGCCACTAATGGAAAAATGAATATATATATATATATATATATATATATATATATATATATATATATATATATATATATATATATATATATATATATATATATATGACAATATGACATATAAAAATTAATCCAATAAATGACACAAAACGTGTTTTTAATATTGATATACAGGACTGTCGTTCGTCCTTAAATTAATGATTTTTTTCTTTATTATGTTTTGTGTGGTTTATAAGAATCATAGTAAAAATAAGACTTAATGATATCAATATCATAAGATTTTATTTAAATTGAAAATAGCTATTCTCCCAACAATCCCTTTAGAATGCCCCATTTCAGCTTCATCATCATAAGCTAAAGGTATCGGATGCTAAATACCTATCAAGCTTCGTTAAAGTATGAATTAATATCTTTCTTCAAAATATACCCAATCTTAATGAAACAATCGACACCATCTAGGACGCCAACAGGAGGTGAGCAATGGCGATTATATATATACAAACTCCAGTTGAGGAAATAAGAAAGATTTTAGTTCTTAGGAAACAAATTATATTTTAGTTTCTTTTGAGAATTATTTTCTTACAATTTCAGATAAACCTGTTATTTCCTTGCAGGTATTAATTTTTTTTCCAAAAAGGAAGTCTATTGCACAATGAAATATAGTCGTTCTGTTTTATAAGTCAATAACATCTTGTAGACGTGCATGAAAGATAATTTCCGACGAACTTTATCTTCATTAAATAAAAAAATAAGTGGAAACAAAAGTGAATAAATTAAATCAAAAAGGGATAAATATTAAAAATAAGAGAAAATTAAGGAAAATAACATTTTTAAAACAATAAAATTTAACAATATTTGACTTTTTTAAGGCAATATCTTAATAATTCAAAGGTTTGCATTTTTAAAGGGACTTTCTAATAAACAAGAATTTTGTTTGTTTAAATATTTATCTTCACTGTCGTTATTTCATACATATTTGTGACTTTCTACAACCAAGCAAAATACTAACAATTAAATTTTTGACTCAAGGATATTGGAAGCCTAGGCTAATCAAGGCCCTTAAAAAGTTTATGGCCATCATCACAATATTTTAGAAAGTATTATGTCACTATATCCATACTTATACTAGATATAATTGACTTACCTTACCTTATTCTCAAATTTGACTTTGCACGTGACGGATGTAGCTAGCTAGACAGGGAGAACCCGGCCTTACTTCTTTGATGGAAGTTCACGTCTATAAATAAATTGACCACTGTTCAAAGTCTTTACTTTTTTGGGGTAGAGGTAGGAGTTGTGATTAATACATGGACTGGTATGTTTGTGTTTTATTTCTATTTCCATTCTAGTATTGTTACGGATCTACTGTATATCAAGATGATTTTATTTCAGAATCAAATTACTAGTATTCTTTTCTTTTTAAATTTAGGTTCCGATAAATGCTTGATGATATTGGTCAAACACAAATATTACAAAAAGATGAATATCACTTTGCCTTAAAACGTTCATGTTTTATGTCGTCCTTAAATCTTTAGATGCACAAATAAAGCGGTTGTCTTTGAAAGTAAAGTGGAATTGTCACCGATAATATAAAAAAGAAAAGAAAATGGGTAGTTGTAATAATTTTTTATGTAAAACTGGTCCCACAGCCACTACTGTCGGTCTAATTGTGTTGAATTTTTTTCACTATCAACGCGTTATCTCACATATATTTCACAGAAAATGTAACGAGATTTATGTTTATTGTCGCCATAGTAACCTTATCATAGAATAACAACTAATGGAAAAATTAAGTATGTTTGATGTCTAAAATGAATTTCCAAGGAGTGTCAAATAACCCGCATAAAATTTTTATGTTTATTGATATATTTTTGTTTTTAACAGATTAATTTGCCTTTGCTATACCAGTGTGAGATGAAGGATGTTCAAAATATGTGCACGAACTCTGAAAACCAATCAATCAGCTTCTTAGTAAATGAAAAAGAAATATTTTATTTTACAACAGTCATTTTGAATCATTTTAATTGATCTTATATATTCTTACATATGATCTTAGATATCACCCTAGATACGATCTTCTTTTGAACAGAAAATGTTGTATTTTGTTTTCAATGCCTTTAAATTGACCAAATGTGAAACGGTTACTTGCTTATTGTTTTTCCTTAAAGATCAGAGCTAAGTTTTTATTATTGTGTTAATTGTTAATGTTTTTCTCTCTAAAAGATCAGTTTTATGTTTATATTACAAACGGCTTATTGATAAAAAGAATGCCATTGAAAGAGTAATACGGATTCTTTTTTAAACATCTCGCTTAGATATGTGCAGATGTAGAGCATACATTTCAATATGGTTTAAGATGAATTTTGTGAAGACTATAAAAGTTTTGGTTTATTTGAACATGTATGTATATCTGATTTTATCAATCAAATATCATACATTAGAACAATTGCAAATTAATTTCATTTTTATTACAAGACTTGTATTTGTTTTAAAGGTTAGTTAATATGATGGTAAAGACTCAACCGGGGACATGTTGTCTGAAACACTGTGTATATTTTAAGTAAATCAAGATTATCTTGTGCTTTACGTAATGATCTAGACTATGGTAATAAATTAAGTAACTGAAAATTTGTTTTATTAACTAATATAGTTTAACAAATGGCTTCATTGCATCCAGTCTGATTTAGTGTCATTTGCTCACATTATTTTTTAAATTTATAACTAAGGTTTGTTCCTAAGCTGTATTTGGATTCATATAATTTTGGAACTTTAGATTCAGTAATTTTCAACTGTTTGGCTTAGATTTTTTATCTATCCAACTTTTCGGCCCTTAGTGTCACTCGTGAGGAATGGTTTTCTGAAATGTGCACATATGGCACATTAAAATTTAACTGTTTTTGTATTATTTATTTACTGCCGCTGAGTGGGTACCGCTGCTAGTAGAGTAAACTCCCCGAGGATACCCATAACTCAGTAGACAGTACTTGGTACTGTCAGAAAATAGACCATTTAACAAAATTTTCAGCCGTCTTAATTTGTAAAATTTATGTAAAACTAAGGTTTGTTCCCTCATGCAAAACATTCCTTAGCTGGATTTGGATTGATATAATTTTGTGTCATTTGCTCACTTTATTTTTGAAATTTATAACTAGGGTTTGTTCCTTAGCTGAATTTGGATTCAAATAATTTTGAAACTTTAGATTCAGTAATTTTCAACTGTTTGTTTTATGCTTTTTATCTATCCAACTTTTCGGCCCTTAGTGTCACTGCTGAGGAATGGTTTTCCGAAATGTGCACATATGGCACATCAAAATTTAACTGGTTTTTGTATTATATATTTACTACCGCTGCAAGAGCGGGTATCGCTGCTGGTGGAGTAAACTCCCCGAGGATATCGATATCCATAACTCAGTAGACAGTACTTAGTACTGTCAGAAAATAGACCATTTAACAAAATTTTCAGCCGTCTTAATTTGTAAATTTTGTGTAAAACTAAGGTTTGTTTCCTCACGCAAAACATTCCTTAGCTGGATTTGGATTCATTTAATTTTGTTCGGAACTTTAGATTCAGTAATTTTCAACTGTTTGGTTTATGTTTTTTATCTATCCAACTTTTCGGCCCCTATGTCACTGATGAGAAATGGTTTTCCGAAAAGTGCATATATGACATCAACATTTAACAGGTATTTGTGTTATATATGTGCACATTAGGTTTCATTTTAATATGAAGAAAGAAAAGAGATTGGTTATTTTAAAAGCAAAGTGGAAGGAAATCAACTGACTTCAGTCAGTAATTGTAATATAATATTTTATGTAAAATTGATCAAGCAGTCACGGTGAGTTTAATTTCGCGTTGTTAAAAAAACGCAAACTAGTTAATGAAGGCACAAAATAATACATGATATATACTGTAAACCGCTTTATATTAGCGCATAGAAATTTTAGCGGTTTTAAGGTACCAGTCGTATGTTTAACCTTACATAATTTTATGTAGACTTCTTCTACAAAATTAATAACTGTTCTTTCTATGTCATATAATGACTATTTTGCAAGGTGTTTTAAACTTCAAATTCAGACGGCTAAAAACACCCACACAGACACACACAGATATATATATATATATATATATATATATATATATATATATATATATATATATATATATATATAAATTTCATTTTGTTCGATAAAAATGATCCCAAAATTGAATAAATCAAGTATACAGTTTAGCTTGAAGACTTAGTTTAAAAAAATTAAAAGTTAGACGCCAAAGTAATTTGTCTTAATTGTTCACATACTCAGACTGCATTTATTGACACATTTCATTTATAAATGTTAAAGAATCGGAATCAATCTTATCAGTATAAATCATCTTCAATAAGTGCCAGTAAGGAGCTGTTAAAGCATAATTAGTACATCAAAAATTATAGGTTTTGCGTAATAATTATGACCAGGAACTCGTTTCTACAAGACTAAGTAAAAACTTGACTAACTACAGAACTTAATTAAATTCAGTGATATACGTATTTCTTTTAATATCAAGTGACTGCTAAATGTTTCCGTTAATATGCATAAGCAAAATGCTTCCTGTTCTTGTAATTTAGTTTTTCTTGAACATTTAAAGGAAAAGGTACACGAAATATGCAAATTTTCGTCGTTTGTTATAGCAAAAGATCCTTTATTCTAAGACTGTAAAATTTCTTTCTAGTGGGGAAAAAGACTCAAAATTTACCAAAGCTTTGTTTCGAAATAATATATCTTTCTTTCTTTTCTTTCTTTAAATATATAACACGAATACCAGTTAAATTTTGATGTGCCAGATGTGCACATTTCGGAAATTCATTCCTTAAACTATTTACTGGAGTTTAAACTTTTTATAGGCAAACCTTCAAATGATAAAAATTAAATAGACAGCTTACTTAGTTTACGACTACAAAAACACTCTTATTAATGATTTAAACACTGTTTTGTATCTTACATTTGAAAAATGTATTCTGTTAAAATTGTTGAAGATTAAATGAGGTATGTGTCTACTTTTGACAAGAAAATGTTTGTGATTTGGTTTATTGTCCAAAGTAAGTGAAGTTGTAGCATGATTAATACATTTTATCCAATGTATTTGGGAATTTAATACCAGGATTAATGTAATCCTATCGATATTCTGTTTAGAAATGACAAATAGCAGTTATTAGCAAAAAGCTATCATTTTCAATTATAATTTGATTGTTACATAATACTGTGACTGTACTTGCTTTAATCGCTTTTGAAGATATCAAGTTATTAAGTCTTTGTATTTGAAATATCAAAATCAATAACAACAGTATTAAAATGATTTTTTTTGTTGTATTTTACATAAGGAAAAAGATGATATCAATACCAGTGTCTTCTTTATTTAGTTATTAACTTTTGCAAAACGTAAGAATAGAAAACAATTAAATGTTTAATATAATAACGTTTACAAAGAGTTGCTTTGTAACATACGATCTTATACAACCTGTTTCTAAAGAATAAGATGGGGAAAAATATTATTTATGGTAAGTGAATAGTACAATATATAAATTTACAGACAGGAATTTCATGATTCGATATTTTTTATGCAATGATTGTATCTGTAAAGTCTACCGGTCTTTAGATAGATATATAATACAAATACCAGTTAAATTTTGATGTGCCAGATGTGCACATTTCGGAAATTCATTCCCCATCAGTGACACTAAGACCGAAAAGTTTGATATATAGAAAACATAAACCAAACAGTTGAAAACAATGAATCTAAAGTTTCAAAATTATATCATTCCAAATCCAGCTAAGGAATGCTGTGCATGAGGGAACAAACCTGAGTTTAAAATTAATTCAAAATTTTAGACGACTGAAAATTTTGCTAAATGGTACGTTTTCTGATACAAGGATTATTTTTTATCGTTTTATTATTTTTTAAAGATCGTGAAAAAGCCCCAACTAAAAGCCTTTCTTCCCAAAACAAGTCAGCTTTGAAAATGTTTCGGATTGTACGATACGATGAAATTTTTTTCATTGTGTCCAATCTTTACAGTTCTGGAAGAGCATCGTTTCGTTGGTGGTTTTTTGTTTTGTGTTTACTATTTTATTTATTTTATTTTTTGACAAAATACATCGTAGGCTGTGGGCAATTGCCATTGCTTTGGATTTCTGTTTTTTTTTTTTCACGTCAAAGTTATCAGAAATAATCACTTTTAATATAGATAACCTAACATTAATATCACGATATCACTTTCAAATCCTGTCTTTTTAGAACATTTTGCATACATGCTTGATTGCTTGAATTGTGACGGTCCTGTCGTCAAGCACTCGGCATTTAGAAATGAAAGTCACCAAGTCCTTCGGAAGAGACCTAAAAAACCGATCCCTGTACTCTGCCCTAAGCGCACTGCGAAAGTAAACATTTCTGCGATTTTACCTATAGCTGGTGACGTCTTGATATTAGTGAAATAATCTTCACTTGGACGTAAAACCCAATTCAATCAATCAATCAATCAATCAATCAATCAATTAAGCTTGCATTACTGTAATACTGTAACAAAACAATTCCAAGAAATATAAATATTAGCTTAGATAAATTTTCAATTTTAAAGCATGGACATAGACCGGTATGTTTGAGTTATATTTATATGCACGAATTATTAATCAGGACGGCAAGGACGGTTCTCCAATTCAATATACAGTATAACCTGCCATAGAGTCCACCTCTATATAAAGTCCACCTGTCTATAGCAACCGGTCTGAAGTATCCCCAATGGATTTTACTATATAATGAACCTCTATATAAAGTCCACCTGTCTAATGTGAATAAAGTCCACCCTTTTCAGTCCCAAATGACTCCAGAACCTGTCTATAAAGTCCACTTCTTTAATATAATATAATTTTTTATTAAATTTTATAATTTCCCAAATTTTTTCAGTAAATATCAGCCACATTTCTTTGATACTGTGATGTATGACTATTGGCAATAAATAATTTTAATATAAATTATTGATCACACTAAATACAATGTAGTAACTTACATAGTTTTAAAATCTACTGTAGTAAAACTACAGTATTGACTGATATCACGTAAAATTTTGAAGAAAAATATATGAAGTCATACTTATCATGTCAACAACTGAAGCCATCAGATATAAAGGTAGATATACCCATTGTTATCTATTATGTTTTATATATAATTGTTTAATTTGTGACACCTTTGCTGCGACTTATAACAACAAAGCACAGTCAAGTGTATATAATATGTACTATGTAGAGTTTAACCAAAAATCTTTTCTGCTGTACAGTTTATCAAATTTAAATAGTTTGGTTTTTTAAAGATTATTTCTTAATAATCTGTTTTTAAAAAATAAATGAAAATAACTTTATTAATGTATATATTAATAAGTTTTTAATAGGTACTGCATATTTTCACTTTTTTAACTATTTTAAATACTGTATGTTTACTCGTATATATAGGGGACCCTCTATATAAAGACCACCTGTCTATTGAGTCCACTTTTGCTCAGTCCCCTAGGTGGACTTTATACACAGGTTATACTGTATTCGCATAGAATTAATTCGACATTAAGCGTCAAAGTGGTTGTATTACTTTGATATAAATGGTCCTACGTATATACAACCGTGCTAACTTAAAAGTACTTAAAGCTGCATTAAGTTTTCCAAAGAAAAAATTAAAACGGTGCTAATCTAATTAACGATGTTCCAAATGAACAATGTTACATTTGGTTCAACGATAAAAGCTCGAATAAATACAGAAATTACAGTATTTACACAGCGAGATGCAGCATTTGGGATCTAATATTAGAACATGGTTACGTCATCAAAACCCGGGTCATTTAAACACAACTTTCAAAACGGTGAAATACGATAAATTAAACACAGAACTTCGTTGAATTTGCCACTTGTGACTTAGTAAGGGATACATAACACCATTTCAATTACATCCGGATATTAATGAAGGACAATTAAAGAAATCTGTCATGATTCACCTTCGATTCTAGGGTTTTCTGTACATCCGTGCGCATGCTCCAAGCTCATAATTACCATCGTAAAACACTGACCAACCGGTCAGAGGATTCAGTTTATTTACAGCTAAAAGAAATGAAATTTTAGAAAATGAATTTCATGGATCGTGGTTAGAAGATATCTATTTAAAAAAAAAAAAAAAAAAAAAAAAAAAAAAATCAGAAAATTGAAAAACGTAATGCTGCTTTAAATCCTATCAAATTATTGAAATGAAAAGGTAGGGAGAAAAATAGTAAAGAACAGCTTCAAGGTGAAAAAAAATTCGACAAAATTAAATATGTTAATTTTTTATAATTGTTGAATGTTTATACGAGTACTGACCTTATAAAAGTAGATTTTAAAATAATATACTTTATGCCATGAAATAAACAAAATGTAAAACGAAACCTTATAATGAAACAAATTGTAAGGGATCTTTTGACAAGACCATATATACATCCTGCCAAACTATCATTGTATAAAATCTAATGATAAATTAAAGATAGAAGAGGGAATTCAAGATATGTACCTTATCAGTAGAAGTGATAATATCAAGTTTTCACTTCTTGGGCATATGCCATTTTACACCTACAAGAATTCTCTTTAGATTCTTAATTGAATCTCAAATTTTTATTCATCAGTTTTATGTCTTTTAGGATGTTGGAACAAAATTTAAATGTAACGTTTCTCTATATCAAAAGCCAGTTAAAGTAAAAACTTAACAAAAGGGGGATTATTTTAATCTTGTTGATTGGTTTAGTGCCTACAGTTTAATGATTATAATTATTTTGGACAATACAAGCAGTGCACTTGAATTCTATAGAATGAATTCGACGTAAGTAAATAAAATTGGAATTTTTCTTGACACACACACACACACACACACACACACACACACACATATCCGTTTGTCACTAGATTTATTTAACAAAAGATTTACATGATGTATAATTTTTTACGAAGCATTGTCTGAAACTTTTCCTGAATGCTTCTAACATTATAAATATTTATTACCTAACAAGGTCCGATATGTTTGTTTGTGTTTGATTTAGATAACATGACTACAACAACTGAATCTTGTAATATGCTGAATGCATCACGGAATACTATTTTATACAGAAATAATTCTGTGTATAACAATATACAACTAAAGTGAATTCACATTTATATAATTCTAAGTGCCCGAGAAAAGCAGCATTTAAATACTTAAAGTTTGTCCTTATCAATAAAGTGAATGGTTAATTCTATTTCTCAGTTTCCGTATATTTAGATTAAGTTTTTTCTCAATTTTTAAATCAAACATGAAAATATCAGTATATTTTCATTTTGTAACCTTCTTTGTAGTGGTAACAGTTTGCTTTCTTTAATTCGACCTTTATGTAAACCAGGACTCAGGATCTTTATTTTAGCTCTACTTACGGTACAAAAATTTTAATTACAGATATTGTGCTGTGCACTAGGATTAAAAATACTAACACCAAAAAGTCCCCGATATCAGCCATTTTTATGTGTGGCAATAATCCGCTAGATTCTAAACTTTTTATGCATAAAAAATAATATAACTAAATTTAATTAAATTTCTTAAAATTTAAGTAGTAAAAAGTCTGGATTGTAAAATATAGTTACATTATTTCAAAAAAATGTTGTTTTTTTTAAATTTGTTTTAATAAACGTGTTTTTATTTATATATTTTTGGCCTTCATTGTTACTGTCAAGTACATATTATTTAACAATTGAACTGTTTTAAAATGGTATTCATTGTCAGTATGAAGGTAACAACTTTGCAAGCAAACGGAATAACGCGCGTTAGCGCGTTATGACAAGTTTGCTTGCTAAGTTGTTGCCTTCATACTGACAATGAATACCATTTTAAAACAGTTCAATTGTTATATTTTCGTTTAATATTTTTTTTAAAAAAATTATTCATTTATTGTAAGAAAAAAATTCCCATCTATAACACATGCACATCGGGGAAGTCCAGTAGACGCAACAGCTGAATTTAAGACCGAGAGCGACACATTATTAATCCGCAATATTTTTAATGTGGGGTAACAACGGGGAGTTTTGGTTTGAAAAATTATAGTGTTATCAGGTATTTTGATGGTATTTTCTCTATTTTTCATTAACATAATGAATTTTTTAGAATATTGGATATAAATAATATATATAAAAAATTGAATATCAACGATAAATGTGTTGTTATTTGTGGGCTATATTTCAGTCGAAAATCAGGTGCACCTGTGTGGCCCCACTTCAATTTGCAAAAAGTTTGGAGTAAAAAATTGCTGGCTAAATGTTGGAAGTGAAATTTGTGAATCTGAAACGGAAAGGGCGGAACTGTAGCTGAGGGATAATTTACAATGGCCAAGCATGTGGGTTTCGAATCTGTGATATGCGAGTAGACAGGGATTTACCGAGAGATTTCTTCTGGAATGTCGACATTGTTAGGTTGAGATTCACTCTAACATTATGTGCCGAGCTTCATACTCGGTATCATTCAAATGTAGACAGCAAAGCAGTGAGAAGTATACTTATTCTTTACGCCTGGTGTGGTGCAAATATCTCTCAAAGTTTAGAAAATTATTGTTTTAAGGTTAGCAAGGAGTTGTGTAGTACTTAAACCATATATTGTACTTTTGAGGAGTTCCTATTGTTTCCCTTGTAAATTGATTAAAAGCATGTAGATGATTTTTCAGTTTTTCCGATCAACAAACACAGCATGTGAAACGGACAATTTTCACTGGATGTGGCATACATGCGTGAATCTAATTCCAATTGAAATTTACATCACTTGAAATTTACATCCCGCGAGACACAAAATTGATTGACAAGTTGTACCATTACACATTGTATCAAAATAATAGGGGATATAGCAGCTTTGTCAAGGTAGGAAGAAATTTTTAAAGATCCGATTGTTCAAAAATTTTTTGTGGTTTGATGGTTTTGACTGATCTGTTGTTGTCTGTTCTTTCAACAGGCCATCAAAAACACCACTCTGTCTCTCACAATGTCAATATTACGGTGAATATCAGCCAGGTGCCTATATGTATATATGTTAACAAAATATTATTTTATTAATTTCTTTGATTTTACTTTGTAATATCTCGTAAATGTGTTTTTTTCAGTCTCGTCTCGAATGTAAACAAATGTGACGTGACAGTCATGTTTGTTTACCTACGATAATGTAGTTCCGGATCGTGTATTGCATTTTATATGTATTCATACACGGAGTGACAAAATTTTTTGGCATTCATTGTCAGTAGTAATTACAACGGCTCTCAAGCTTGCAGCTATAGGAATTTCAAAAGGCAAATGAAAATATTTAGCTTTAACTTTCCTTTCTTTTTTAGTCATTTCAATTACGTGTTCAGTAACAACTATTGTATAATACTCTCTGTCTGATCATAACAGCAGACAGGTCCTGATGATAGCGGATAATAAGAATCTATTTGTTTCGTGATAATGATCAGTTTGGACAATTATGAAATGGACAAATTGGATACTTTTACCTTAGGTCCAAAATAATTGTAATATATGTAATATAATTACTTTCGGCGATTATATATATATATATATATATATATATATATATATATAATTAAAGTTTCTGTTTAGTACATTAAATAAATTATGATTTATCATTCTCACCTTTAACGCAGATTATTTGTTCATCTAATCATTCTTGATAGTGAAAAATCGATGTTTCTCTTTACTTAAACAAACAGAATTAAACACTAATGATAGAAATCTATCTCATCCTTCATTCTATCTGTCAATTACAATCATAATCATCTTTATATACACCTATACGATTACCATGGCAATTGTGTGATACACACAGGTGAGTTGACCATCATTGCAGTGCGCATTTCATTATTATGGAAAATATAGAAGACGTATAATACAATTATGTGAAAAACATGGCCAATAGGAAACCTAGACGGGCACTTTGTAAGTATAAGATAATCTTTTAATACTTACATTTGATTTTAGATCTTGAATTGATTATGATTTTTAATTAAAAAAAAAATACATTAGTATAATATTATGAATTGAACACTTTAACATAAGTTTTAAAGGAATGAAACAAAATCTTTGTTTGTTTCTTGATATACTAGTAATTTGTTTAATTTTACTAACTGAAACTTTTAAAGGAAGTATCTTTAAATGCTAATAATGCTTAATAGGGTCATGAAGTAATTATTTACGTTGTTACAATGCTTTAAATAGTGCATATAGCTGCTACAATCTTTATCATTAATCCAAAATAATAAATAAAAAATAAATAAATAAATAAATTAAAAAATAAGATTGCTCCTATTAACTTATAAAATCTTAATAGAGTTTTCATTGAGAAAAGTTAAAGAAAAATGCGATAAGGAAAGACTTTCATCATTTATATAAATAACATGATTTGCAGTATTTTTTAAAAGCAGGTTTTTTTCAAATGCATGCATATTTAATGATTGAGATGCTTTATTGACTTGTACTTTGTAGATGATTCTTGTTGCTATTAAGTCAGTGATGTAATGCAATCGCGACAACAAATAATAGAAACAAGTTATAATCGTTATCTTTGCTGAATATAACGGAGGTTATAAGACTTCCATAGGTGTTTTGTTACACATGACTTTAACAAATACAGCTATTTTGAGAAGGTAAAGGTTTTTTGTAGAAGCTTAAGCACCAAAATAAAGCTGTTTTGAGAAGGTTAAGGTCTTTTGTAATAGTTAAAACAACACAGCGCAGCAACAAACAAAATCAAGGCATACTTATTGCTCTAGACTATTAGTTTTAAAGCTCCATATATTTTCAGTCACAAAAGGTTATAGAAGGGAAAAATCTTTGTGAAGTCTAAAATACTATTTGAAATCCTATCCAATAAAATTTGTCCGACTCATCATCGAGAACCCAGATTACAAAGAACTGATACATTTAAGATTTTCAAATTTAAAGAAGTAATAATAATTATAACAATAATAATAATGTATAACCTCCGGAACTTTACAAAACCGAAATCCTGTCAAAAACGATCGTATCCTTCGGTAATAATAATAATAATAATAATAAAAACACTGGATTTTATAGCTGAATACTTTCCAAATTTGTATTATCTGATATTTTTAAATGCGAAAAAAATCAATCGGATTTATAAAACTGTTAAAATATATAAATGCTTCTTCTTATATTCTGCAGGGTATCTTAGGGTTTGCTAAAAATTCATAAATTGGCGTGTCATACAGAAAGTTTTACCTCTCAATAGCTGATGCGAAATGGGGTTTTAAGTTTTTAATTAAAACCTTAGCTTTCAATGAAAAACTATCTAGTAACTCGAAATATCATGAAATATAAGGGGTTTCATTCGGGTATCTATGGGATCACAACAGCCATCCCATAGATAACAGATTTATAACCCCAAACATCTGGAGCTAACAAGAGTTACGGTCAGGTATCTATGGAATAGCACCCAGCTATCCTTTAGATAGCTAAGCTATCCTAGGGTTTGATGATTTTTGCATCAACTGGCATGCCATACGTATATTGAACACACTATTTTCCTCAAACCTATATAAAAGTTGCATGGATTGCATGCTAGACACGATTTGATTAATGAGCATTAATGAGCTTTTTTCTTTGTGTTCATTTTGTTGAGTCTTTTCTACAGATTACGTTTTTGTCTATTCCAGTCTACCTGTGTTTTTTTGTTACGGCGTTCTTTTTATTTTTATTTATTCTATTTTTGTTTTTGTTTTTTTTTTTGTTTTTTTTTTTTTTGTTTTTTTTATTATTATTTTTTTTTTATTTTGTTTTGTTTTGCCTTGTTTGAATTTGCGCTTTCGATAACTTCTGTTTTGACAAAAGCATACTTTTTAAACACATTAAAAAGAACACTTTAAACACGTCTCTTAAGGATATCTCTTGTCTGTCATAAAGTCCGTTGGGAAGATCAACAATAAGTTTCGATAAATGTTTTCGTGATTTATGTTTTCTATTTAAAGAACCACCGGGGCTTTCTTGTCTTAAAAACGTAAATTTTGTTGCTAAAGACGTTAAAGATATCTATATATTATAATCCCAAATATATCTGGAGCAGCATAAAAAATCTTGAACAATTTAGGCTTTATACTTGGGGTCACTTAGTAGGTGCGAATGTACTTGTTAAAGAAAACTTATAACTTTTTTTAAAAAAAAAGCTACTGTGATATAAAAATTATGTTACCAAGCGTTCGTATTTTATGTAAGCATTTATAAGAAACGTGCTTTAGTAGCATATTTGCAGCATCTGCAGGGTCTAAGTCAAAAATATATTTTTACTAGTCTGATAAGACAAAAAACTCGCAAAAAGAAAAAAAGTATATATATATATATATATATATATATATATATATATATATATATATATTAGAAACTATTACGAGTTTGAGGTCGATATTTGGAAATTTTGATCGAGTGGTCAGATTGTTTATCTCAAACGAGGCTTTGTCGTCTCATATATTGACATCTTTTAGTAAAAATAATATTATTCATCCTTAAAAAATCTTTTTCATATAATTTTTTCCACTAAATCATGACCCGTGGAAATTGGAAAAAAAGTCAATGTTCAATGAGATAGACGTCACGTGCGATCGTGGGGTACGATATGAAAAAATATCGTGCCACCCATTCAGTGAGATAAATCTATCACATATGCGAGAAATATATAATTTATCGGGGACTTTTTTCATCATAAAAAGCTAATATTTTTGTACAATACTTGACGCTATCACAATAAAAAAACTTCTAAAAAAAAAACTTACTCAACTATACATTGAAATAATGTATTTCATGACTTTGTGACATAATTTTTACGATGTTATAGTTTAATTTATGTAGAATACACGATATTAAGTTGCCCAGCCTGGAACTTCTAAAATAAATCAAAAACAATACGTATGGTTCCTTGGAGGTTTCTTTTAACATGATTCCTCATGTAATTGATGTTTGATATTTAAAACGAAAATAAATCTTAAACAGTATATTCTTTCCGGATATACATATAAGCATAAAATGTCGTGGAGAAGTATTATTTTGTTTATAACTACATCCACCATTAAAAGTTAGCCCTATTGGAAGTTAACATACCAATTCGGTTTTGCGACATGATTTTTTTTTGTTTTTTAATTTTTTAACAACTTTTTGTAAAGATATAACATTACTAAAACATAAAACAGAAATTCAGATCGATAACACTGAAAACGCAAAATAATAGATAAATTTCGCCTTGTTGTCACGAGACCAAATTACAAAAAAAAAAAAAAAAAAAAAAAAAAAAAAAAAAAAAAAAAAAAAAACCGATGCAAGAAGCAAACAAGAACTTTAATGGGAAGTTTTCTCTTACAAATATATTTATTGCGAAAATTTGACATGTACCACGACGTGTACATTTACAGAAATTTGTCTAATAAAATTACGCACAGAAAAAGACTAAAAGGCAAATAATCAGATTTGACTATTTTTGGAGCGGGCACACAAAAACATTAACCATAAAGTGGTATGCAATTTTATTACAGTATACAGTGGTTCGAAAGATCGATCCAAGTCTGGTTTTCACTTAATGTCTGTTACTGTTAACAAACAAAAATGATTTACAGTAAAGAGTTTTCCTTAACGAAAAGTAATTTTAGTAACTCAAGTAACTCTTTTTTTTATGGAAGCCGTTTATCTGGAAAATATGAGGCATTTTATGTAAAATTACTGCAACAAGAAGCCTCTGATTAAAATGTATAATGGACTTAAACTAACAAACAATAATGTTTTTTTATGTTTTTAATCATTTTAATCATGCATCTTATCTCTTATATATATATCCCAACTATTACGATTCATGAACTTGCTAGCGGATGAATACAAGACATGCAAAAATAACAAATAACGTTTCACTCACAGCAGAATTTGAACCTACGCGACAAATTAAAACAACGATTTTTCTCTTTAAGTGTATACATCTTTTAGTAAAAATTAAAAAATTCATCATAAAAAATCTTTTTTTTTGTCGTTTTCATATAATTTTCTTTCACAGAATTATGACCCTTGCCAATTGAAATAGGCGACAAGTGCGCACGCGGGGTGCGATATGGAAAAAAATATCGTTGAGATAGATCTATCAAATATGCGAGAAATATATATATATATATATATATATATATATATATATATATATATATATATATATATATATATATATATTTGGCAACAAAAAAACTCTTAACTCTTAAGAAAATATATTGTCCATGATAAATAATTAAGTGTGTTTTTATTAAACTGGAAATCCTTTCAGAAAAAAATAAGCCAGAAAATGTCACCGTAATTGACAATCTGACCAACAGAAACCCACACATCTTTTTAATGGATATCTCATTAACGTTACTGTTTTGAACAAAGAGACAGAAAACACCTATGTTTGCTGTTTAGGGATATTGTTTTGTTGTTTTCACTCTATGTTAATAGAATCATTATCTAAGTCACGCAGTAATAAGTATATAATATATTTGTTTTTAGACTGGTCGGCTTTAGCGAAAAAAAAACCCGTATGGTCATCTTTTTATCTGTACGTGTATAACGACATTCTATTTTTACTGTTATATAAGTTGTATAGATCGTTCTTAAGCAATGCTGACAATGTAAGCTATTCAATTACAGTAGAATTCTTTACAAGAAAGCTGTTTTATAAATTAAATATTTTCTGTCTAGAGACGCTATTATCACAAATAACCTGTTTTCACTGGTGTCAAAATTGCCCGTAGAGGATGAACTTAGCGAAGTCATAATGGCAAAATAAAAAACCACACCGAAAATTAATTAAGTCTTCATAAATAGGGAAAAAAATGGTACAGAAGCTGACAAAATGTAGATTAAATAACTTAGACGACTTCTTTATTAACAGAATCTTGATATCACAGAAAAATAGTGTCTGAGAATGCAACCATAACGTCACTTATAGAAAATTGTTTGCCGAATTTATACTTTCTAAGATCGTGTGCTTGTCACAGATAAGAATATTTCGTGATAAGAAAAATACAAACGTATATGAGTAGTCACATGCTTTTCTTCTTATAAACAAGTTGTAATCATGGTAGATAATTGGAAAAAATCAAGCGGCTGTCATCTTAAACTAAAACTGGTGCAAATAGAATTAGTGAAAGTGTTATGTTGTATTTTGTTTTCAATTTTCAAAAAAAAAAAAAAAAAAAAAAAAAAAAAAAAAAAAAAAAAAAAAAAAAAACCATTCCAATTTTGTTTTTGAATATTTTCACAGAAATTGACCTGACAACTTTATTGGCAAAATGAGTTTATGGTTGTTTGTTGAATCGATACAACCTCTTGTTACCTTACAATCCCTCGTTTGTAATGATAATAATAATAATAATAATAATAATAATAATAATAATAATAATAATAATAATAATAATAATAATAATAAATTACTACTACTGCTACTACAAATAATAATAATAAATAAGTTGAGTTGAGTTGAGTAATGGTGTTTAACGTCCCAGTCAAGAATATTTCTCTTTTATCGAGACGTCGCCAGTTATAGACGAAAGTGCAGAAATTTTGCCTGTGCGTTGCGCTGATGGCATTATACAGCAGGGTTCTTTATCGTGTCATGCCTGCGATGACACGGGACCTCGATTATTTTAAGTTCCCATCCGAAAGAACCGTGACTTTCATTTCGTAATGCCGAGTGCTTGGCGAAAGAACAGTCACTACCCACTTTCAAGTCTTCGGTCATACCCGGTCGGGGTTCGAACCCACGACCTTCCACTTACGGATCGAGCACTCTGCCAACTGAGCTACCGTAGTGGTTATAATAAATAAAAATAATAATAATCTTAAAAATGACAATTATTATCTTTATTGCTCAAACTTAGCTATAATAACTGGTTATGGGAATCATATAAGACGAATAAAGCACCAAGCATAATAACATAAAACTTTAGTTAAATGGTATTGAAGTGATGTAACTTGTAAAAACGTACTTGTAAAAGTTGACATTTAGGAACTAATTACATATATTTCTTCTATTCAGCAAGAAAAGAATAGATGTAAGGATATAAATATGCCTCGAAGAAGCTTGTCTAAGCACCTGCGTATTAATGGAATGAACTGTCATCCAGACAAAACACTTCAATGTAATAACAGACTTTGTATTATAAGTAACTAATGGATTTCTGTAAAATTTGGATTGTCTTTTATGTATACTAAAATAGATATTTGCATATTAGATTCAGTGCTGAAAGACATTAAGGAACTTGTTTTTGATAAATTCGGAAACACTGCATGTCTTTGATTTAATTTAACTTCATGAAGTACTGTTTTATTCTTGACAAAGCATATCAGACAGTTGCCCATCAATATTGTTTTTATGGTGGATAGTTTCTTTCCGAAATTTTGTGATAACAGTTAACACATGCTGTTATGACTATTTTGTCAACTCGTTAAAATCCTATCGCATCCCATTTTATTTTTTTTTATCGACTCGTTCTCTTTATTTTTTTAATCAAACAACATTATCCTATGTCATATTTTACGACTAACAAGTCTGCAGTTTTTATCATCTTCAAATTATCTCCCATTTGTCCAAAGACTGTTGGCAATCAATACCTTTTTTCAAAGAACTTGGGCCCAATCGAGCTGATTGTGATGCTAGAAAGTTTGCTACTCTGCTTGCCGAAGAGATATATTTTTGGAACTTCCGTTACTGGCTAAATAAAGGGAAAGAATCTTGACTGAGACATAATTATATTTCGTCCAATGCATGCAGTTTTGCAATCATCAACTTGAAGTTAAATAAGATAACAAATATGAAGTTTGATAAAAATTTTAAAGATACAAAATGTTAATGGATTATGTAAAATCCATCCGTTTATAGCCCAGAGGGTTAGTTTCAATAATGCTAAACTACTTTATTTGAATTTGCATGAAATACTGCATTTTAAGGTATCGAGTGCAACTTTCATTATTATACCATCAAAGGTATCACGTGACCAAGTTGTAAATCAGATATGAACGTATTTCGTTATTAAACTATTCTCTGTTGACTAATAAAATTATCCGTGTTATCTCCCTAAGCCTGAAGGAAATGGGTTTAAGTTGGTACATTTACGAAATTCCTTATCCTTTTAAGTATATTAGCAAACTCATGTTGGTAAACATATTTTTAAAACATTAGTTATGTATTTAATCAACATACAAGTATCTGAAATAAATTCTTCTTGTTTCTTCGGATGAGACCTTAAAATCCGATTTCCCATGTCACGGCAGGCGTAGCACGTTTTAAAGTACCCTTCCTGCACATTGCCCTAAGCGCACTGCAAAGGCCAAAATTTCTTCCATTACATCTATAACTGGTGACGTACTGATATAGGGAAATATTCTTGCCTGGGACGTAAAAAACCGTTAAATCAAACCAACAATAAATTAAATCTTTATGATAACATATGGTTTGTTGTTGAAATATGCCGTATATTCAAGTTGTTGAGTCAATAAACAAGTTTTTATGAAAAAAAAAAAAAAAAAATTACTTTAAAATTAACAAAACCGTTACTATAAAATAATATATTTAAAAAATATATAAAAAATTGTGCGGATAAGGTTTTTTTTTTTTTTTTTTTTTTTTTTTTTTTTGGGGGGGGGGGGCTCAGTTATGTTACAACGCAAAAATAGTCACCTTTGCTCGGCTCATTAACCATTTGACCTACCATATATCTTTATTATCGCAAATTCATATGTGATCGTACAAAGTGATATCGGTGACATAATATAATTCGGTTTCAATATCAAGAAATGGGTTTTAAGTAGATTTTAAACAAAATTGAATTTTTTTTACACGGTGCTGCATTATTTGCACTACAATTGAAAACCTTCGGAAAAGAATGAAAAAAAAATGTTCAAAACATTTCATTTATGTTTATTAAGGACGCGACATTTTAATACAAACCATACTAACAGCTACTTGCATAGTGGTGACTTAGTGTATGAATTAGCTAGAAAGACATGATGGTCAACAGGGCACTTAACTTTCAAATGTTGGTAGCCCAAATGAAAAGTTAATGGCCCTGAAATATGAAATTTTGTGTGTCTCTTTAATTGTGTCAATTAAATCTCATATTAACTATACTGTATGTATTGTTGTATCTTTTCTTAGTGACATTTAAAACGGAAAAAAAAAACGTTTTAAATGTCGCTGCTTTTCTATATTGTCTGTTGTACTAGTGTAAAGTATTGTTCATTAATGTAGATTTCTTATTATACTGAAACAAACTACCACAAATGTAGGCATCTTGAAGAAAAATCCGCATGCTTTAGGAGAACCGCTGGTTAAACGAAAGAGCCAACCGGACTTGGAACTTTATGAAGTTGGTGACCCTAGCAAAAAGCTAATAGCCTCGTGCCATCGGGCCCGCAGTAATTTCACAGACTGAGTGGTGTGTTCATCTTCTCTTTTTTTTTTTTTTTTTTTAAAATTTCAATGTTATTACTCATTTTCCCTGCGTCTTATACGCGTATGCATTCTTAGCTTGACGTACCGTCAAATATCAATAGCCATTGGTAATCTTTTAATATTTTTTGTTAATTTAGTTTACATTCTGTTCAAGGATTCAGCAGTCAAAGACATGTTAAGGCATATCAAATAAAAATAAAAAAAGCATAATATTTAATATCCTAAATTGCATTAAAATTGTAAAGAAATTTAGAAGAAGCCACTTTCATTAGTGTTATAGATTTTTAAAGTACACCATACATAAGCAGCTTATGAAACCAGGAAAAGAGATTACTGTGACCTACTTTTTTAAACATCTCAAATGGTTTTTGATGTAATAGAATCTATGATGGATACCGATCTTTTGTTAACTATAATCAAATTGATTAAAAGGCGTTATCTACAAAATGATACACTTAAGTTAATAATATTGATACAGTAACACGAGTCTTGTCATAAAGGGGCTTTTAAGAATGGTACTGTATAGTGACAGTATTAAATTTGTAGTTTTTTAAAGTTTATATTTGGTGGATGGATAATGTTTTTTTTTTTTTAATTTTGTTGTTGTTTTCTTGAGTTGAGTTGAGTAATGGTGTTTAACGTTCCAGTCAAGAATATTTCACTTATATCGAGACGTCGCCAGCTTTAAGCAAAAGTGCGAAATTTTGCATGTGCGTTCCGCTGATGGCATTATACAGAAGGATTCTTTATCGTACCACGCCTACCGTGACACGGGACCTTGTTTATTTTAATTTCTATCCGAAGGAACCGAGACTTTCATTTCGTAATGTTGCGTGCTCGGTGAAAGAACAGTCACCGACCACTTTCAAGTCTTGGTTCAGACCCGGCCGGGGTTCGAACCCTCGACGTCCTACTCACGGAGCGAGCACTCTACCAAGTGGTTGTTTTCTTTTCAAACAGCCTTTGATACGGTTTGTATTAAAATGCCTTATTCAACATAAACTCAAAAGGAGGAGACCATAAAAACAGATTCATCGTGCCACGGCAGGCGAGGCTCGCTAAAAACCCTCCCTGCATATTACCCTAAGCGCACTGTGACGGTAAAAATTTCTAAAGGTGGTGAAGTCTCGATATAAGTGAAATATTTTTGACTGGGACGTTAAACCCAATTAAATAAAAAAAATCTTGAGTTACTTTGAAATATTATGTAAATGTGATTAAAAATGGTAAATGTGTGAAAAAAGTGAATTTTTATTGCTGAAACGTCATAAAGATTTCTTTTGGTGGCAGAAGGTAATTTTTATTTTCCAAAATTGTCGTCTTCTTATTCTGTAAATGTTTTTACAGTGTTATGAAATGGCACCTTGTCATTTCTCGTAAATGTTGTTTAGTATTTTATCTTTTCGGCCGCTAGTATCACTGATGAGGAATGATTTTCCGAAATGTGCACATGTACATATGGCACATCAAGATTTAAAAGGTATTTTGTTACATATCTATCAGTTTCGATTTCAAATCTGAGATTCCTTATTCCTTGAAACAACTCGATCGCCATGATTGCAACTGACACATAACAAAAGTATTACAGCTTACGAGACTTATATTTTGACATAACAGATTGGTCAGCACTGAAATATTATGTGGTCAACATAGAAGTTGATTAGCTGCACCTGTGACATTATATATAGATATTTGAACCCTTTGTTACTTATATAATCGATATTTTACAGCCTGATGTGTATCGAACCACAAAACATGTTTAAAGGGCATTATCACATAGTACACGTCAATGATGACTTTATACTTAAAGTTCACCATTTATATATTTACTGCAAAAACGTATAGAAAAACTGTGAAATTAGAAAAATAATGAAATATTCTGAAATGGGGTAAGTGATAAACTCTCTCTCTCTCTCTCTCTCTCTCTCTCTCTCTCTCTCTGAAAACTTCACACTTTGATTTGATTTGATCACCTTTCTGCTGTATTTAAATTTTAAAGAGTTTCTGTAATAAAATACTGGAAACCATGCTTTTAACAAAAGGCATCAAGATAGTGTCTTTGTTTTTGCAGCACGAGTCTGTATTTTGACGTCACGTCTTTGTTTATCAGGTCAGTGTCCGTAGTTCATTTTTGTCTTTTAGAAATCACGCAAATGTTTTATCATTTTATTGTGAAATAATCGGAAATAATACCGTTAATAGCTATGTTTCAAATACCCAAATATCTCAAATCATTAAGAAAAGTATGACCAATAATGTTAATATATGGAACTGAAATCATGTGCGCTTGCCTTTCATTGTAGTTACAAAAATTAATAAGATTCAAGGTGTTTAGTTGCCATGGAAATGGTAAAATAATTAACAATGTTGTTATTTATGGACTTTAGGTTAAATTGTTTATACAAAGTTTTAGAAACAGCTGGAGTAGCTATAAAAAAATAATACAAAAAAGATGTCAAAAAAAGTTCAAAACCAAGATTGATTAATGTTCGATTTTGTTTTTTTTTTCGTATGATTTACACCAAAGAAGTGTTATTTTTAAAAAAAATTATGATTTGCGGGGTTTTTAATGGCACGATTTTAAATGTTTTCTATATATTTTTCTCTTTTCATCTTCCTTTTAAGGTTTCTTTCTTTTATGAATGTAAATGCTATAAGTATCTTATGAAACCTTCGTTTAAAGGATATATTTACGTCTTGATTTGCGTAATATATATATATATATATATATATATATATATATATATATATATATATATATATATATATATATATATATATATATATATTCTTAATGTGAAACACACTTATATGCACATTAAGAGTTTCAAAGTGACGAACTAAATGAACCATGGATGTAAGGTAAGATTAGTTTAAAGTGTTGTCTTTTTGTGATCAATTTATCGTTGTTATAAGCTTCCTTGTTTTCACAAAAATTATTTTAAACAATTTATTTTGAGATTTTCAACTAACTAAGTTCGGTAATTTAAAACCAAATGTTCTTCTAAGTCCTTTGTTGGAAGTGTTGTAAACGTCACATATACAATATATCGTCCTAAAAAGTTATATTAAATAAGCAAACACTATTTTTATCATGACAATGTGTTATTTTGAATTCTGTTTTGGAAATATAACCAAGACATTTATATACTAGCTTCTATTACTTTTTCATCATAACTATTCTATATTTTACAATACTCAGCTTAACAATAAATGAGGCATTGTTTGACAGTTTGGGAATATAATATAACGGAATGATGGAATGGTTTGACTTTTAATAAGATTGAATATATCCCTAGTGTCTTAAGAAGAATGATTGTAGTTGTGCCGAATCATTACTTAAACTAATAAGTACAACTCTTACTAACGAAAACTGAACAATAACGTAATTATAGAAATCCTTTGACTTGTGTTAGAACAGTTTGTTCTTCGCGTTTTTAACATGTTTTGCAATTGGTTAAAACAATTTGTCCACTGATTATGAACTACACGGCGCTGACAAATCGCTGGCATCAGCATGAATTGAGTTACTGTTTATTTGTACCACAATTCAACAAAAATCTTTTCCAAATGGTTGTAACCAAACACTCACAAATGTTTGGGTACTAACTGTAATAAAGCATTTAATAAGTACCCATCCTCCACACGGTCTCAAATAGGAATAAATTCAAGTTAACTTTGTTGTAAACATTATCAAATCCAGTCGTAGAATATAGTCTTGAGAAAACACGTTTTATTACTTACACTTCATTGTAAGAGCATGTGCAGAATTTTGAATATTTCTATTAGTAAAATTCAATTTGCTGCACATAGCTTATTCTGATATTTATCTTTTGAATATATATATATATATATATATATATATATATATATATATATATATATATATATATATATAATTTTCATAATTTGCCAGGTTAAAATGATAATGATGAAAAATGTTGGACGTTTCTTGATCATATTCTTTATTATTAAACCTAAATTGTTTTTCTTGTATGATATTTTTAAGTAACCTTATTTAAATGTCAGACACTGCTCATAACCTGATTTCAAAAAGTTTGCAAACTGTATAAAATTTCCAAATTTTCTTCAAAGATATAAACTTAAAAAATGCAATAACTTTACCATATTCAGTATTTTATATCAGTTTTAAACAACTATTAAAAACTTTCTCTTTGTTTATAATAACTATCTCTATTAGCATGAAATTTCATTAAAGAGTGTAGAAAAATGTTTGACTAAGAAAATTTCATAGAACGTCTTGCATAAATAAATAAATAAATAAATAAATAAATAAGTAAATAAATAAATAAATAGAAACAATAATAAACAGGCTGTGTTATCAGGTAATCTCAAAATACGGATTTTTTTCCCCGATTTTGTCAAAGCCAGACAGCATTTTTCTCAAATAAATCTTGAAACTGAACATATTTTAGTATTTTAAAGTATTAACGTTAATTCTTAAAATTGGTTTTTTAAAATATCTTCCAGATGAATTATCGGTGACGATTCCCATAATATCGTTGTCATATTTTAAAAAATTATCTTGAAATGGTTTGAGGCTTTTTTCTTTGATTAATCCTATAAAACCTTTTCAGTGCTAAAGGATCGTAGTGATTCTATGCGTGTCTTTTAACGGCGTATGTAAATACAATATACCGGTATAAATTAGACAGTTTAATACAGTCATACGTTTTGTTGATAGTTGACATTGAGGCATTTGTAATTTATTGAACTATTGAACTGTTTAAAAATAATGTTCATTGTCAATATGAATGCAAAAACTTTACAAGCAAACTGAATAACGCGCGTTACGATTTGTTTTTGCCTTGCAAAAAGGTCAACCTTTTAAACAGTTCAATTGTTATATTTTTGTAAAATATTTTCAAAAAAATCATTCATTGATTTTGAGACTCAAAAATTCCCACATGCACGCCGGGAGGAGTCCAGTAGACACAACAGCCACAAAGAACGTCGAGTGCATTTTGGATAGAGAACATGATTTTCGACCTAAATTTAGTCCATAAATAACAATAACAACGCATTTATTTTATTGACATTCAAATTATTATTATTATTTTATATCTAATATTCTTAAAAATACATTATGTTAATCAACTGTTCATGTACAATCTTGTAAATGCGTTTTTTAACCATGTCGATAGTGTAGTTCCGGATTGTGTATTGCATTTTATATTTTTTCATACACGGAGACACAGGGTTTTTGTCGTTCATTGTCGATATGAACACATCGGCTCTCAATCTGGCAGAAATAGGAATTTCCCCCGGCAAATTAAAATATGTGTAAATATACGTGTTTATGTTACCAAATGACCTTTAGTTTGATCACTAACTTAATTAATGATAATCAATTTTATTAATTATTCTAAAACGAATTGTCTTAATCAAAATTTTCAATATCTGAATAAAAGTTTATTGATGCAAATGAGATATTGCTTATAAGATTTTATAACCTTTTTTTAAATCCAGTCATATGCATAACCGGGGCTTCTGAGCTCACTCGTCTAAAGTGCATTCCTAAATTCACGCGGCCCACACATTCAAGATTCTTCCGTGGTTTTTCCCCAGGCACTCGGATGTCCTTCACCTTTCAAGACCTGATTGCCTTGATATAAGTAAAAATTATCTTGACTGAGACGTTAACATCATTACTATCACCTCAAATTTATGAATAACCGGAATCGATAAAATGAAAAAATTTTGAAAATTGTATTGGTATCTTTACAGGGAACGTAAAAAACCATTAAACCAATTAAATCCAATGTAATCTATCTATAATCCGACCCCATAAAATGAAGATATTCTGATAAAAGTTATTGGTATTGATTTTATTATGCTCTTATAATAGTTATATGATATACATAAGAAATGTTTATGTATTTTTATAAATTTTATGATATTTCGTTACTATGGAAACGGTACAAAAAGAAAAAAAATAATCGGAAATATATTTCCGTTCAGACTTTACCATCGGGGTGCTTTAACCTCTATGGAGCTTTAGCAATTTTCTTCAATAAAATCCTATCATTCTCCATTCCCATGAAAATAGTAGAATCACACTTATGCATACAAAATAAGACGAAAACTATTCATTTATTTAAATTCTTGTGCGCATCAATAGAAAGCAAGCCCCGGTCTTTAAGTCTGAAGGGAATATTTGGACAAAAGAATTCGAATAAATACAGATATAAGAAACAGAGTTTGTAATTCATTAACTGGTGCCAATAGGGAATTCCAACATTTAAATTAAAAGACATCTTAAGTCCAAATCTTAAGAGTCAATTTCTCGCGAAGGGTTGAAGACTTGTTTAAGCATATGACTTGTATTGCACTTGCTAAAGTATTGGTATATTGTAAATTGTCTCTAAACGTATGTTTGTGAAATGTTTCCGATATAATATTCCTAGTAGAAAACTCAAATTTGGATTTAAAGAGAATTTTCAAGTTAAGAATCTTTAGGGACCTATGTGGATATAAGCTAAGAAGACATTATCATTAAAATGAGTAGAGTTCATGTCGTACGCTGGAAAGAATATTCAATTTGTAAGTTTTGACGGTCATTTTTTTACAATTAGTTTATTTGTATGCATGTGGAATGCAGTAGCAAAGTATAAGTGTTTTACGCATGCTCCAGTCAAGATTATTTACGGGGTTTTCTGAAATGGTGGAGAAACCGGAGTACCAAAAGTAACCTGACCCTTGGCCAGGGAACTGACACTCTTTAAAGCTTGGATATGTTCGTCTTTAATTCTAACCTGGGCGGTTAGGGGACTTTAGACCATTGTACAATGGTTTTTATGTATTTAAAATGATATTTGATACAGTTATAAATAAGAGATAGATGGAAATTTGAATTGTTGTTCTAGTAAAATCAATGTTTTTGATAAGAAGGTTCTACCTAAATATGGCCTTCGACATGAGAGACAATTTTTAAATAATAATAATAATAAAGGTTTGTTTTTTAGTATGTCCTGAAGCTTTAAAAACAGTTTTCATTATTTTGAATATTTCAAAGCTATAAAAATTGAAAAAAGCATTGTGCCCAGCGGAATTTTTCTTGAACCTTTAAAAAAGTAAAAAATCTAACTTAATGATGAAAATTTCAAATGACACAGCTTTGAAAAACAATAGTAGCTAATTGGAACGTTATTTAGATTTTTAAATAAAGGCTATTAGTATATTTTTTTTACTCAAATGAAGTACTTATTGATTTAGACAGAGAAAATGCAATCCCTGTCACAGTAATTAGGAATTTTCTTGGCTGTAAAATAAAATACGATTGTTGTTTAACACTAATGACACATGATCTTTTTATATCTGCGGACTGATTCCTGAAAATAATGAAATTTAGTTTTGATTTAATAAATATAAAACGCCCTGGATCAATCTAACGATGTTTCATTAGTAACTAATGATTAAGAGTAAATCAGATTTCAAAAAAGAATCCATTGCTTTAGTTTTTTATCTGTCGGCTAAGTTTCATTTTAGCAAGAACAAAATAGTATTTATGGTATAAAACATCAATTTGTTGTTGCAACGTTTCATTTAGAATTTATGCATGCAATTGGCAACGTGAAGGTTCTAGATTTTAGCGAAACATTATTTTTGTTAGTTTAAAATGGGAATAACTGGATATCTTTAAACTCTTGAGGAAATTCTGAAATTGTTGAGGTGCAATGTTTTAGAAGAATAGTTAAGTAACTCGTATGTTTTTTTAATTATTTAATTAATTGTTTCCTCACTTCAGTAATGTGTTATTTTTAAATGTAAAATATTCGTTATGTTTAATTGTGCTTAAATATTCAATGGAGTTCTGTTGGCATGTTTGGAAAATTATATCGTAACCTCAACAATGATGGTCAGAGATAGATGATTTTTAAGGATATGCATATATTTGTGAGTTCCAGACCAATACATAATAATTAAAAAAAAATCTATATAAACATAATTCAGTATGTCTGATGAAATTTGAAATATTGCAAAAAAGAATACACAGTTTTAGTTGAAATGACAGAGAAAAATTGTGAGTTTAACAGTTTGTTTCTTAAAGTTTTACTAACTTGTTGAACATATAACTCTAATTTGGTTTTAAGTCGTAGTAGAATTTGGCATCATAGTGTTTGTGATTTATTTGAAAAAAAAAGCCGCGAAAAGCCTTCGCTTAAAGTAGCAATGATTTATATGTGTAGTAGCTTTAATCATTTGAAAGCATCAATTTAGGGTTATTAATTTAACTTTTTTTCAAAATAATTAATTTTGATCTTTTTCCTTAATTATTCATTAGGGTCTCGTTTAGGCGTGATAAATATTGTTTAAACCCCACTTGTTATCAAAAGACATAGTTTCTGTATCAATGCAAATCGAAAACAAATTTTTCTTTTGATTAAATTAGTTTAATTTGTAACATAGTTTTTTCTCAAACTGAGGATGTTTTGTCGTTTGACTAAATTTTAAATTTATTTCTGGTAAATCGTTCTTAAAATTTCTACAATGTCTTTTTGGGTCATTGACAACAATTCTAACGAATATATATATATATATATATATATATATATATATATATATATATATATATATATATATATATATATATATATATATATATATATATATAAAGAAACAATGCTTATTGATGACAGCTTAAGATAACTGTTTACGCCCTTTAAAGAGATTCCAATGTTACAGACAAAATAACAATTTTTGAAAGCAAAAGATACACTGTGCTTTTAACTGTAAGTTTTCTGATTATTTTTGGTTCAACATGCAGTTTTAGAATATTTGTAGTTCTCTACTTTTTGAAGGCGAGAAAAGCATTTCGTTTAAACTTGCGATTCAGAAATCTCTCATATTTTTAGAAGAATATATTTGGGATATTTCTTCCAGTTGTGTGTTCAGTTCATTTGACACGTTGCAGAACTCATTAGTTTCATTCTATCTTGTGTAGACTTATTATGTATTGTATATGCTTGTTATCTAGAACTTGCAACAGAAGGCTCAATTAGGTAGATTTATTTAAAATTCTATCGTTAGAAGGTCTGAATTTTATAACAAATATATCTAAGTAAAGGAAATTTCAGACATATACATGTTGCAATATATATATATATATATATATATATATATATATATATATATATATATATATATATATATATATATATATATATATAATTTGTTAATTCAGATAACAGACTTTTATAGAATGTCAGTTATTAGGTGGTTTTAATATCTTTATGTTGAAATAATTCCACCAGTATTTTTTCTCATTTATCACGGTTTTCAATAAGTTCGAAAATTTCATCTTCAAAAATTAAACCTATATCTAACAACTTTTACAAGCTGTTCTTGTTTTAAAAAAATCCTTTGAAATATATGAAGAGGTTTTTAGATTTGAAGTTCGTTTAGAGCAGGTTGAAAATCGGTTGGTTAGAATGTGTTTTCCTGCAATATGATTCATATGTTACCGTTAATTTTGTCAAACATTCTTGAAAAGCTTTAAGGGACGCATTATATGTTGTGGTACAGTATGAGGTATATTTTATGTTTGCACTTTTCACAGCTACTTTGTTAATGATCAGTGCAACAGAAGTACCGATTACTATATGTACTCAGTATTTAATATGAATACTTAATTACGAGCAACATCATTAAAAGAACACAACTGCATTTTTATTCCCTCTTTTTGTTGTTTTCATGCTATTCAGTCATTTGAACCATTCCTTTTTTTTTCTAGAAATCAACATCGCGCGTTCTTATACAAACTGGTGTCTATTTGGAACTATTATATAACATGAAGATAACAGAATGGTTTAGCTTCAGATAACATTATATTGAATGTACCTATTAATACAATGTACTATGTCAGCATTTCCGTCATAGCCAATCTAACAGAAGCACCATCAGTTAATCATATGGGTTTAACGCAAATCCGATTAGATGGTACGAGTCGGGCTTAGAAATAAAAGCATGGATTTTACTTTTCAAGAATTGTATGAATATATAACGTTTGGTTGACAGACAGAAATCAAGAGATTTATCGCCGACACAAATGTTTGATAGACCTTGCGAATGTTTTTTTTATTTTTGTTTATTAATTTTGTTTTATTATTTATTTATTTATTTATTTATTTATTTAACATTAACGTGTCCATATAGAACCATTGCTACACAGGTTCAGTAAATGCAACGGTAGCAGCACGTTTTATTTTTTATTTTTGTTTTTTTTTTCTTTTTCTTCAGATAAACAGCTTACTTTGACTAATTATATTTGAAATATAAGACGAGTTTTTTATCATTGATATAACGTGTTGTAAATACTGATCTAGAATTCTTCATCAGGACTTAGTTACATTAATCGATCTAATGCTATATCAATATCAACATACATCTGATATTTGACAAGAAAATCTCTTAAACTACTTCAGGACAAATTCTGATCACGATTTTAAGAGCGTACAGAGGATATTTTATACATTTATTTTCATAACGTATGCATTTGTAAGATTTGGTTAGTTTAATAGCATTTAACAAAAGGTTTAGGATTTCGTTATCAAATAAATTGATTTTCAAATAGCAGAAATCAGGAATTGTTAGTTTTTAAAGTCTCTCTCTCTCTCTCCTCTCTCTCTCTCTCTCTCTCTCTCTCTCTCTCTCTCTCTTTCTCTCTCTCTCTCTGACCCATGACTTGAAAGTGGGTAGTGACTTTCTTTCGCCAAAGCACTCGGCATTACGAAATGAAAGTCACGGTTCTTTCGGATGGGAACTTAAAATAAACGAGGTCCAGTGTCATGGCAGGAATGACACGATAAAGAACCTTGCTGTATAATGCCATCAGCGCAACGCACAGGAAAAATTTCTACACTTTCACCTATAGCTGGCAACGTCTCGATATAAGTGAAATATTCATGAGTGGGACGTTAAACGCCATTACTAAACTCAACTCTCTCTCTGAAGTGTTTTTTGTCCTTGTAGCTCTTGTTGTTGCTAGGAAAAATCATCTTATATAGTGGAAAATTCGTAATTTGATTTTGAAATTGGCAGCAGAATTTAAAAAAAAAATCAGTTATCATTCTTAAGGTCACATGTATATCTTTTCTTTTTTTTTTTTTGTTGATTTTAATTAGTGAAATTTGATAACTCAGCATTTACTTGGCAAACTGGTTGATACAGTTTAGTAAATGACATTTTAATCCTTATAACAGCATTAAGAATCAGTAAAACATCTTAGTTAATAGAAAATATCTTTACAAATGTACGTCAAAATGAAACATATTGATTGGTTGTTGAAAAGACAAATCAGAAAAAACGATATAGTCACTTTCTCAGAAGCCAGGTATAATCTATTTCTGGCTTATTTTTAGAATTTGTGGCTGTTTCTGCGTAAATTACTACTGCCTACACTTAAGACACCCAATCGGTTGTCTTGATAAGAACGTAAGAACTTAGATTTTTCACGGTGTAAAATAACGTGTCCAATACATAAAAACGTCATCAGTAAATGATGAAATCAGTAATATAGATATTGATAATCTATGAACCAATGCTTTTCAATAATTGTTTGTTTTTCCTGATACCAATAATAGTATATAATAAAGGTATACATAAGTTTTTTTTTGTTTTGTTTTTTTAAGACTTGCATCTTAAAATCTTAAAGACAATTCCGAAGGGAAAATAAAATTTAAAAAAAAAATGAGAGAGAGAGAGAGAGAGAGAGAGAGAGAGAGAGAGAGAGAGAGAGAGAGAGAGAGAGAGAGAGAGAATTCTGAATTGAAACTTCCCAAGAAAATGTCCTATGATCGAGAAAAATTCGGTAACATATCTTATTCTATGGCTTTTGATTTTCCAAAAGGTATTCAAAAATTGCAAAAAGTATTTTTAGATGAAGCTAACCATCTGGAATCTAATCTGACCAAACTCACAATTTAGTTCCTACTTTACAATCTTTGAATGGTTGTTGTTGTTTTATTCTTTGAAGCCATTAGGGAAGTGAACTTTATTAATGTGTACATGTAATTTAATACCAGTGTTGCTCAACAGTCATAAAAAATACAATGTTATCTCTGATCTAAGGCAATCTAGACGCATAGCTAGAAGGCGCAACATGATCAATATTTTTTATCGGGACATCCTCGAGCTCACTTTCGAAGGTTCTTGTCCAAGCAAATTTGTTGACATTAAAAAAAATTATAGTTACAATAAACATAGACAGAAGCAGAATTTCATAGGTAATAGGCAAAACTAGCCTCTGATCTTACGGTAAATGCTGTTTATATACATGTACTCGCAAAATGGATTGAATGTTCTCTATCAATCCGCCATTACAGTTTGCAAGTGGCATGAAATTCCACTTCCGGCATAATGTTTTTCATTTTTTTCTGCCACATCTTATTTTTGATAATTTTTTTAACTTTATAAAAAATTAATAACTTTAATTCAATTTTTTTGTGATTTGAAATTGTTTTAGTTCCCATGATGCAATCTATTTACACTTTATAATTTTTTTATTTTTTCCGGAAAAAAGTAATTTACAATATCCTTAAAAACTGCTAGTTTTATTTTTATAATTTTAATGTAAAAATCGATTTTAGGTTAAATCAATTTATGAACTTTTTATAATAAAACGCTAATAAGCTTATGCAATCAATCATCATTTTGCAAATTACTTATTCAATAGGAATATACCAGGGTGTGACTTTACGTCAATTATCAACATCTGTTTCATAATCTGACATTTTTGAAAAGGCCTCTTTTTTCTTTTTTCTATTTTTAAAAAAATATTTCATAATGTGTGAGTCATAAAAGTTTATATATATATATATATATATATATATATATATATATATATATATATATATATAGTGTGTGTGTGGGTGTGTGTGTTGTAATAGATTACTTTTGGTAAAACAAAAGTAGTTGACATGTTGGATTTATTATTTGTGCTCTCTCTCTCTCTCTCTCTCTCTCTCTCTCTCTCTCTCTCAAATCACGTAAAAGTGTACCTTTGATTTTGTCAAATAAAAAAATAAAAGACCATAAAAGTGCTGATTTGTTCAATATTAACCTTTTCTATCATGGTCCGAAAAGAACGTCGTGTTTATATTTAACGTTTACCTTAATAAGGATCTAATGAGGAAATACGTGGGACATGTGTTAATTGCAGGTCAAATTTACGATTATCTCAAATCATATTGTATCTGTTAATCATCAAATTAATCTTTTTTCGTCATTTAATTGCACATTTTTAAACGTCTTTTTCTATATTTCTAGCACGACAAAATGATAGTTTTGAGCCAACAATGCCTCATAAATCAGCTCGAGATAAACGATCCACATCAAGGTTAAATTTTGGTGGAGAAAAGTCCATTGGAATAAACCGATCGGTAAGTGACATTGATTTTTTATTTTTCTAAATGTGTAACCAACAAAAATTCGGTGAATAAAATAAACACAAAACAATCAAGTATACATCACACACACACGCACACACACGAATTTTTAAGTTGCTTTTTTCTTTTGGTCCGTCTACGCCGCCGTACATGTAAATGTCAAAGCGAGAGCAAGGTCAAATTACAAATTAAGGTCCCTCGATACATTTGAACAATTTTTATCTGTATATGTGTTTAAGTATTGAGTTTTTCCCTGATATCGATTCATTTCAGGTAAATTAACATTATTAGGAATCAAGCGTAAAAGATGACTTGTACTTAATGTATTAGACGAACATTTCGGCCTTGAATTATAAGTCACGTACTTATTGAAAGCTATCTTGTAAACATAAAATACTTCTAGTTTAGTATTTTTAAAATAAAAAAAATCAATGACTCAGAGAATAAGTATGATATATTTAAACATTGTAAATTAGTTTTTTTTTTTAATTATTCAATCTTTAAAAAACCTAGATGCACGATTAACATCAATAAAGTTAACTAAGCAACTCATATCTGGATGTAAATGTTTAATTGAGCTCTTTTTCGTGCTGGACACTGTATGGAATTATTTCAAAAACTAAAAAAATAAAATAAAATGAAATAAAATAAAATAAAATAAAATAAATAAATAAATAAATAAATGAATAAAAATAGGTCTTTTTTCTCTGCCCGCCCGACATACATGTATATGCATGATTCGTATTATAACAAGGATTTGTGAAGCCTAGTCAATTAATATTATATGCCACAAAACATTGCCTTGTACCATGTAATATAAATTTTTAAATCTACAGTTTGGTAAATTTAAAACTAATTTTTTAAAGAGATAGTAAAATCATTATCTTTGTTCTATATACTACATTTTAGGCGAGATTTTACATGACTTAATAAAGAAAATCAAAAATTTAATATTTCTGTTCTTCCCAATCGTTAACCTTTATGCAAGGAGCCCTTGGTGTATGGATTGTTCGAGTATTAGGTTGTGCACTTGTATGATGACCTTCATGATTATTTCGTTTTAAGGCTTTTAGATAAACGTTTATGGGATTCAGAATAAGTTCATATCATTCTGATGCTTTTAAAAGTCATTTATCCGACCTTCTAAACTCTTGACATCAACTGTGCCTGTCAGTATAAGAAGATACAAAAGCAAGCTTATTCAAACTGTTTCCCGTTGAGAATTCACCAAGACTCTGTAAATATTTAACTTTACGAGATAGAATCAACTTGTAACAAATTTTGCGTTTTAGATTCTGGGCATTTATTGGAAAAAAAGATTTTATCAAATCAACCAAAGAATAAACACCAAGAATTTTATCAAATGATTTATAAAATAAACATCAGAAAATAAGTTTAAGCCATCTTTGTTAGACGTACTGTAAGTACTGGATGCCTATGCATTTCAGTATGTTTTTATTGAGATTACCATATTTGATTTGACAGACTCCTATCATTGAAAGGTATAGTTATCTTTCTCGGTATCATATATTTGGTACTAAATCTATATGGTACGTCAAGCAATTATCTTCATACAATTCGAAAGTAAATATCAAGATAGATAAATTTCCACCCATTAAACGATCATATAAGTTTAAACTCACTTTTATTTTATCCAGCGTGATTGTTTGTGTGTGTATACGTGTCATTCGAAATCGGTTTGCTGTATGTTTACTGCTTTTTTTTTTTTTTGCAATTTAAAGGATTTGTCGGAGATCAATGCATAAACAAATGTTTGCAGTCTTTTGCCAATAAATAAATAAATAAATAAATAAATAAATAAATAAATAAATAAAAAGATAAAAGAAATAAAAAGATAAAATAATAAATAAAACACACACACACACACACACGTTCTCTCTCTCTCTCTCTCCCCATCTCTTCCAATTTAAGAAATATGGCGTAATATCTAAATTTTGTTTTCCATTTTCTCATAATCTTAAATTTTAATTATAATTATTGCTTACGGTAAAAAAGAAATTCAAAAGCTATCAAAGGAATTCGATAAACAGTAATCTTAATTCATTAGAAACTTAATTTTTTACCAAATGACAATCTTATTCTTAATATCATCAATCAAATTTTCAAAGCCAATCAGAGTATTTTAAAATCTACATAACTGCTTCAGGATATCGTTACAAGTGACAATTTATATTATTGTTAAATTCTTGATTTTTTTCATTCATATCTGTGATAATTTTTCAAATTTAACAGTACCTTTAGGGTGCAATTTTAATTTGAAAAGCTATATGCAATTTTGAATATTTAATTTCAATTTCAAGAAAATAAGAGCGGTTTTTAAAATTAAAATTGCAATATATTGGCTGATCAAACGAAATGATAACACAAAAAGATAATTTTACTTTTTTTTTTTTTTTACATTTTATAAGATGCTCGTCCAGATTCGGATTTGTTCCACATTGTTTTCTCAATACAGCTGTAATATTGATTTCTCTTTTAATGTTCTGTTATTTTATAAGACAAGTTATATAAACGCAGAGAGAAACTGCAGAATACAATTCTTACACACACAATTAAAATTAGATTTCTTTAATAAACTGCGAATCAAGAAAACGTATTTTGTTCGATAAATCGATGGCTTCCCGACTTTATTTCTTTATAGAAGTCACGAAACAAGTTTTACCGTTACAAAAAATAAAAGGCTGCGAAAAATTCCTTGACCTTTTTTTCTTTTGATTTTCACACAAAATGCGTATATACAAACGATAGCCTAAGGTAGCTAAATGATAGAACGTCAACTTTTGGATTGGGAGATCGGGAGTTCAGTCTTGGCCGGGTCTTACGTAAGATCTTAAAATTTGAGAAACTGCTTCCTCCTCTAACGCTTTGCATTTGAAAAACAAAACATCGAATGGTTTTTTTCGGTGCCGGGGTAATGTAACTGGAGAGAAGTTTGTTTGTCTGCGGTCTACTGATTTGGTGTGCTTGCATATTAACATAATTTATCTCAAGTGCTTGCTACTTCAAGACACACCAAGATACAAACTTGCATATATCACGCATATACGTTCACAAAATAATCCCAAGAGATTAATAACTTTTCTCCCGTCGCAAAAAAGCTGAAAATATGCTGTTGCGACATTAAACAACATCACAACCAACTAACCAACCAATCTATAAACAAACCTGATTCAATACAACCAACCAAACTATAAACAGACCTGATTCAATACAACCAACCAATCTATAAACAAACAAACCTGTCTCAAATTATATATATATATATATATATATATATATATATATATATATATATATATATATATATATATATATAATTATTATATATATAAGACATGCTATTATCCGAATTATCAATTTATATGTATGCTGCAGTCGTGAATATGTCTGAAATTTCCTTCATCTATTCATATATGTTTAAATATAAAATTCAGACCTATATATGTGACTGTGAATATAAGCTTCAGTGTTCAATCAATATGCGCCTAACTAAAAAGAGTTACACGCCTATTAGCCGTTTATCGCTTAATTGAACCATACTTTTTATATCGTATAAACCTTTTACTGCATGTTTATATATTCTTTAATTAATCTGTTGCTATGCTGTGGCATTTTTACAAAGAAAGATTTTAATTAATTTGACTGGTACTGAAACAGCGTTTGTGTTGGCAGTTTAAATCTAATTTAATCATAACTGATTCCTGATCGAGAATGAGAAAGCGATGAAAATATAAATTGATTTGCCATGAGCATCGTGAAATTTAAAACGTAGAAATATCAGAAAAACTTTCACACTCGTCACATGTTTCAACATCCATTGATGATGAAATACCATCAAGATAATTACCAAGAGTATTGCAAAATATTTTCTTGGGAATGGTATTTTGATTTAAATTGAATAAATATTCAGGTTGACACTTCCATATTTTAGAAAAAAATAGAACCAAAGAATATGTATTTATCAAAAAAAAAAAAAAAAAAAAAAAAAAAAAAAAAAAAAATTATTTAACCTACATCGCTAGTAACAACTTTTCTAAATTTTAGTTGTTCTTCAAATCTCATTGTTTTATGAATATCCAGACCCACGAATTAAAATGTCAGCGAAATATATTTAACAAATATCCTCGAACAAAAGTCACAAACCAAACCTTAACTGATCTTTAATTTTCATTTCTTCAGTAATCAAGCTTTTTTACATTTAATTATTATCATTTTATCAATAACAATAATAATAAATACATCAGTTTAATTATGATGCTTTCTAAGGTGGTCTTTGTAAACAGTTTGAGTCAATATTATCTACTTATTTCTGTTATAGCTATCCTCATTGGAAGAAGAATTTATATATGCCACAGAGTTTGGTGATATCCCTACTGTTCAACGTATACTTGAGAACAATGCCAACTTTAATGTGGATTATACTGATATTATTGGTAGGACACCTCTTCAGTTAGCCGTTGGAAATGAACATTTGGAGGTAAGGGTTGTATTGCAATGTCTATTGATCAACAAAAAATGGTGTTTACTGCGTTGGTGTGCCGTTGACAATTTGAGGGAAGTTTTATTTTGTTTTTTAGCACTGCCTATTATGACACGGGAAACAGGCTTTTAAAGTCTGTATCGAAAGAAAGGTGAATTCCACTGCTAACGGCAGAGTACTTTGTGGAGATAGAAGTACTGCTTACATCAAAACCGAAGACTGGGCTTTGGTAAAACTCTTTCCAACTACCTACAAAGCGAGCATTGAGCTACCGTAAAAGTTGATTACTAGATTGAAAATAACCAGTTTAGTCCTGGCTTCCTTGTTAAAATTGTAATAAGAATTAACGTGTTTTTCGGGGGAAAAAATAGTTGCTTAACACAAAATTTGTAATTCTTTGCCTTTTTCTGAAATAAAAATGAAATAAAAAATTATTGAAAAAACTTTTAAAAATACAAATACAATGTCACATTTAGTGTACAAATTGCCAAATATAAGAGGTACATTTATTCAAATAATTTTGATGTTTTTTTTTGTAGAGATGGCTAATTTAATGTTAATATTTTTAACGATCTTTCTGCCTGCAAAAACTGTTGACCCGCCGTTGAACTATAAATTCCAAGGTCACTTTGAGTCCAGATGTTGATTAAGAAGATTGTGCATTGGTCATCGTTATCCATAATAAATACTGGTCATTTTAATTGATTTATAATGTAGAATATTTTTATGTTAACAAGTTAACAATTTTAAATTGTTGACGAAATAAGAATCTGGAAAATAAATTTTTTCAAGCCTAGATAGATTCAGTTTAAAAAATCAAATTTATTTTTTGCAAAGTATATTTTCTTATACACATCAAATTTATGCCATGTCATTGGTGTAACTTTGGTGTTAAATGTTGTCACAGCTGTTAGCATTTGTCCAGAAACGACGCGGCATCATGAATTTAATTTACTGTTTGAAATATCTGTTTGTTTAAAACTTTTTGTATTTTAATTAAAAAAAATTTAATCACATAATCTTTAATTACTTTAATTATAATGACGAGCCACATTCTATTAGCTTCTGGAAAAAAAACAAACTTGTAACTAAACCACTTGCACTTGGCAATAACCAACATAACCAAGACCAAAAAACATTACAATACATTTAATATCAACTTACCACGATAAACAGGGGATACAATGAGGCCACTTACTAAAATTTTTCAATAAAGAAAGACACCTAATTTAATGCTCAGTAGAGCGGTTACATTACTATTAAAAAAAGCAATTGGTAATCCCACAGGCCCAAAATTCGTACATTTGAAAACGTATTTTAAAACCTTTTTGAAAGCACAGAATAGACTTGGTCTTTGATTTTGTTGAGTTTTTTTTCCCATTGACTCTTACTTAATCATATTTAAAGAGATATATTGTAATGATTCTTCTTATGAATTTAACAGAACAATATGACTCGAGACAACGCTTTGCATTTGCGTTTCCGCAAATGTTTAAATTTTCTATTAAAAATTAATTCTGCATGAACAAAAATGTTACGATAATAAATTCATTGAATCATTTTGTTTACAACTGAAAATGATTTCGATAATATTCTGAAATAAAACATTTAGATCTTTTAGTAAGATTTAAAAAAAAAGCCAGTAGAGCAATTTCTACCTTCTTTGTAGGTGAATAAAAAGATAAAACAAACATTATGTAAATGTTTGTTCCACTGCAAAGGCCATAAACTTTTAGTAAAGTGAATCACATGATATCCCAATCATGCAAATAAGCTATCGCCAGTACGCTGTTCAAACAAGATTTTGTACATAAACGATATTGTATTAAAACTATAAGTATTATATGAATAATCGACAACTTCTACGGGCATCAAGAGTTGAGTGAAGTATTCGTTTTTTACGCCACAGTCACAATTCTTTATATCATTGCGTTCAGGTTTGGGATGGAAAGAAAAAAGGAATTGAATATATCGGAAAAAAAACGACCCTTGACAAATGAACGAATACGTCCATACATTTGATATTTGTAACAAGTTATGATGTTGAAGCTCTTTTTTGGAAATAACTCTTATTGTTCTTTCTTCATCGGCGAAAACATTCTCACAAAAAATATTAAAAAATCAGAAAAAGCAAAAGTATATTAAAATACGCAGATTGTTAAGGCCTTCTTATTAGAGATAATAGGAATATCTTTTTATATTGAAGAGAAATACAGTTATATATGATTCCTGTTATTATTTTAATAGAAAATTAAAGATATTGAAGATAACGCTATGCATTTAAATTTTGATTTCTATAAAGATTAATTCTAATAAACAAAAAAGAGTCAGATAATGAATTCGTTGAATTGTTTTATTCACAACTTAAATTGATGTCAATGATATTCCTATTTGGCATAAAAACATTTAGATCTTCTAGTAAGATTATACAACGATAATTATTTGATTTCAATCTTCGACGCTTTTGTATGACATCAAATAGATTAAACAAACTGTATTTACCGGAATGTTTTATACCACAGCAAAGGCAATTAACTTTTAGTAAAATGACCCATATGATATCCCAAACATGCAAATAAGCCATCTTCTGTACGCTGTTCAAACAAGATTCTGAACATAAACGATATTGTGTTAAAACTATTATATGAATGATCAATAAAATGTACAGGCAACACGAATAGAGTAGAGTAATTATGTTTTGTTTCAGTTAAGATTCTTTTTATACCGAGGCGGTCAATCCTTAAATGGGAGGAAATACCGGAATTTTTGAGGAGAAAACAATTTACCTTTGGCGAACGAACTAAAAACTTCCTGTTACTTGGATCTGTCTAAAAGATATTTATATTCGGACTAAGAAAGTGCATCCGTACAAACGGCACTGTGCGGACCGAAAAATGCCGTTTATACTGATAACTTTACTAAAAGTCTTTTAAATTGTTAGACTTATGATCAAAATGATTTGAAAACTTTTGTTTTGACTTTTTTTCTCATCAGCAAAATGATTCCCACTGATATCAAAGATATAAAAATTCACTTTTTATTATTTGTGTGTTTATAACTTCAAGCTTATAAAATTCCTTTTGAAATCCCTTTTCTACTATTTTGATGCCATAAAAATTTAAAACAGGTAGATCGTTTTTTTTTCTGATTTAAAGGATATATATATAAATATATATATATATATATATATATATATATATATATATATATATATATATATATATATATATATATATATATATCATGGAAAGGATTATGTATGTATGTAATGTTTCTTAATGGATGGACCCAGTTGTTAGAACAATCTAAATTATCTGATAGTTTATCGGTAACTGGGCTCATAAAGAGAAGCGAATAAAAACCAGCATTACGCTAGGGAAATTTCAATCTTTACCGGTGAAGTTTTATATCTATTAATTTCATATCTCAAATGAAAGGATTAGAACAGAAAACTTTCGCTAATGGCTTTTTTTAAAAAACAGAAGCTTTATGTTTCAGACTCTCGGAGGTTTTAATCAACATTTGTCTTAAATATAGGAAGATGTTGTGTTCCCCAAGGGGATTAAAAACGATTGAGAAAATAACATGATAAATTGGTATTTATATTAGTATTTGATATCTAATTGATGGCCTAGCAAACATTGTTATAACATATATAGCGTTTGTTTACACAGTTGATGTATCAACAGTGTGGCCCATAGGCAAAAGTAGGGCAAAAATTATTGACAAATGTTGAAAATAACGAAAACCAATTGTTCTAGATGTGTTTGAGGTTAAAAATAATAGAAAAATACATAACATACATGTAACGATTCCTTAACGTTTATTTACGCCTTTAACGATCTCCAATGATTTATTCTTGTGTTTCTAAATCTGGATAGTGGAATGCATTTTGTTCAAACGAACAGATTAAAAAGAGTAATAAAAAAATATTAGAACTTTATGCTAACGAGCAACATTAACTAATGATGTTTTGTTAATGGGGCCAATGATGTGATTATGATTATTATTTTTTATTTTGTTTTTGTTTTTTATTTTGTGTTTGGTATAACTGACAAGTACAAGGCATTTCATAATAATACCTTATGCACATGTAAATACAATAATACAAAAATGTCATCGATGTGATTTTTTTCTTTGAGTTGTCAACCCTTGGTTATTGCCGAAAACAACAAGGCATTCAATGTATTAATCTTCATGCAAATACAAATACAATAATGTTACACGATGTAGTTATTCTTTTTCGGTGTTCTGCTCCTAGTGATTACCGGCATCAATAAAACTATCTCTTACCTTATTCTGTTTATTCATATTATATAGAATTTTTTTCTTCATCCTGTTGATATCTGGTAATAACAAGGACTGACATCATACATTAATCTAATTAAATACCTGAAAAACTGGAGAAAGCGGAAGAAATCGTCGGAAGAGTTAGAACATTTTATTGATGAAAAGCTTATGCACGACCCTGGCAACAAACTAGACAACATATCTAAATTAATACAAGAAATAAATTAATACAAATTGAAAAAAAGCAATCATCAACAAAAAAATAGACCTACATGTATTCGTCTTAAAGAAATAGGAAACAGTTTAAAAACTGAATTTGTCACAGTGATTTTGTGAATTTATTGTGCAATCAAACAAACTTACATCTTTGAGACATAATTATACAATATTGTCACCGTATCCGGTGCTCATTTTATCTTGGATTCTTGGTTGACGAGTAAAGTTGGCTACAGTTAAATAAAGCGCCGTGGAAACAGATTTCCATGTATCTGTAACTGTAAACCATATCGGTAAAACTCTCACTCATGGTAGTCCCTAAAGAAAAAAAAATCAGTTTGCTTTAAAAAGTTGAAGCAGTTGTACCTTGTGTTCTAGGATCCTTTTTTTCATCCCAGAACTAACCGCTCTGATTTTGGTGAAAAAATTTGACTGGAAAGACTATAACCTAACTGTAATTAATTACACTCCAATCAATTTTTGTTCTTCTTGAGATATGACATTTTAAAAAATGTAAGCTTGTTAAATGATTTGTTTTGTAGTTAAAAGACTACAAGAAATGACCTGTAGGGTTATCAAAAGTCTCCTTATAAAATAATTCTTTAATCAGCATAAAATTCATGCTTTGGTATGTATGCTTTTGTATGATAACACATTGAATTATCTTATTGGTTTGAATAATCTCAGCAATACACAGCCTGTTGCTATGCAACCTGACGTCAGAAAGAGGTCGATAAACTTTTAAGTTACTAAATATATATTAATTAAACATCTGAAATGCTGTTTAAATTTCGAATCACATTTCTAGTTATCATGTGTTTAAAAAATAAGGCTTCATTTTCATTTTCCAATTAAGCAATGATCTTTGAGGTAAAAATATTCTTATTTGATACAAAGTTAACACTGTGTTAGGCAAAGTATTAAAAATTATAAGAAAGTCAAGTTTATATATATATAAACCTGACGTCAAATTTTGGAGATATATATATATATATATATATATATATATATATATATATATATATATATATATATATATATATATATATATATCAATTAAACAAGTGATATGCTGTTTTTATCTTCCGGATTATACTTCTTCATTTTTCCTATTTTGTACAGTATTCCATAACTGATTTTACAAAGCTCTGTATAATAAAGGCATTTATAAAAATAAGATTTTCCGTTTGTTGTGCAACTAGCATTATCAGTCAGTATTTTTTACCACAGTTATTAAGAGCCATCTGTTCTGGCTTGGTGAATCGTGTGCCTATCCGCTTGTTTGGGTAGCTGTTATCCTCTTTTAAACCGCTGGACCGATTCCTTTAGTATGTTAGATCTATCCTCGATTTTTATTTTAATATGGTGGTCACTTTTCATATAAAAATATGAATGTTACCGTTAGAAATTTATAAATGGACAGGTAAAGTTTAAATCATATATGTCATTGCGCATTATTCAGTTTGCCTTGCAAAGATTTTGATTTCAAATTGACAATGAACGTCATTTTGAAACAGTTTAATTGTTTAAAAATCGATGGCTTAGTTTTTCGATGTGTACGTGCATGAGACGCTTTTTCAAATTCTTCTCTTCTATGAAAGTTTGGTTAATATTTATAGTGAAAAATCCTTTTGTTGATATATGTCTGAAATCCAATTGCAATTAAATTGCCAGTTGAGCGATGTCATCTCTACTGGAATTGTAGTTTAAACTACATTTTTTACCATTTTTACATGTATAATGTATAACAAGCATCACGAGTGAATAACTTTTCATTCATAGAGTAATTACCATATCGTCTTTATTCATATTTGTGTAAGCATTTAGAGCTTTAAACAAGCCAAGATGTACATTTCAATGTCAGTTCAAGTAGAACACGGTATTAATTGTGCAATGATACGTGTTCAGCTAGATTTTGTTATAAAAATGATATCGATCACGGAATTTATAAAATCCATATTCATTTTATTTAAATGCATTGGGATGCGTTTAAATACTGTGATATGCATTGATATGAAGATAACGGACGTGTTAACTTTATATTGACGACAAAAAAAAAAAAAAAAAAAAAAAAGTGGGTTAAAATGTGTAGCCACTTCAATGTACTTCTGTAAAAAAAAACGTTCTATTTTTTCGGTCCAAAACAAAACCGATATGTGGTGAGTCAGTTTTAGCTCAAATGGCTTAAGCCAGCTGAGCTTATGGCATGGCGAAGCGTCCGTGTGTGCGTGCGTGCGTAAACTTCAATCTTCTGCTCTGAAATCACATGACCAAATGATACCAAATTTGGTGTGGAAGGTCCCTAGGTGGAGTAAATTAAAGTTTGCGATTTTCAGCCCGATCCTAAATCCAAGATGGCCGCTGTTTCTATGAATAGAAAAAAAAAACAAGAAAATGGCCACAACATATTTATTTGTTGATCAATTTGGTATATAGAAAGATTGAATGTAGAACTCTGGCCATTTAATATATTTAACGGTTTTTTTCTGTAACTTTTTTCATTGGCATGTTATTGGCACAATATGCAAATAAGCAGCTAAATACAGCCAACTCTTTGAAAACTTCTTCTCTCAAACCACATGGTCAAATGAAACCAAATTTGGTGTGGAAGGTCTCCAGGTAGAGTAGATCAAAGTTTGTGATTATCAGCCCGATCCCAAATCCATGATAGCCATTGTTACTATAAATAAGAAAAAAAAAACCAAGAAAATGGCCATAACATATTTATTTGTTGATCAATTTGGTTTTGCGTCACTTTTTTCATTGCCTATTTATTGACAAATGAAACCAAATTTGATGTGGTAGGGGCCTAGATGAGCCAGTTTTTTTCTCTTTCTCTTTCTTTTTTTTTTTGGCCTGCCAGTTGGGCCTCTTGTTCTGAAATGTCTTAATAATATTTACATGCGCTCATATTCTTTCATTTTCCATATTCACCAAGATGTTTTCGTGTTATTTTTTATTGTTTATTTTATTTGAGTCTAATTATTTACTGTTTGAATTTTAGAGCAAGTATTCCAACAGGTTTATTACTCCACAATTTAACAAAAATTAAAAGATTATTATAATTATTATCATTGAACTCTTCTTTAAAACAATTTTTATGTTATTTGTGTAATTGCTGAGCGAACAACTATAGCAAAAATAAACAAAAGAGGCTGTGTGCAAATTAATTTAAAACTATATTTGTTTGTTATTCCAGGTTGTTGACCTACTTTTGGAGCGTTCAAATATCGCCAATATCCACGAGGCCTTGCTGCAGGCCATAAGTGCTGGACACGAAAATATAGCTGAGAGCATTTTAAAGCATTCGAAATACAAGGATGTCAAAAAAGAAAATAAGCGTTTTGGTGAAACGGATTATTTCTTCAATCAAACAAAAGAAGATTCACCGTTTTCTTCGGATATAACTCCACTTATACTTGCTGCTGAAAGAAATCAGTTTGAAATTGTTCAGTTGTTACTTTTAAGAGGCGAAACAATAAACAAACCCCATCATTATTATTGTAACTGCCAGGAATGTAGTAACAAGCTTCAGTTTGACCAGTTACGGCTTGCCAAAACGAGGCTAAATGCCTATAGGGGACAGGCGAGCGCAGCCTATATATCGTTATCAAGCAAAGATCCAATACAAAGAGCGTTTGAGTTGGCAAGAGAAATTAGAAGAGTAGCTAAAGTTGAAAAATATTACAAGGTAGAGTAAATTTATACGAAAATTCTTGTCATAAATTTACTAGTATTTTTTTTATTTCTCAATTTTTTAAAAAAAGTATTTATTTATTTAGTTACTTTTTTTAATACACAGGTGAAATTTTGAACGTTTTGGTCATTAAAAAGGCAAAAATAATTGCATACATAAAATTTTTTCCTCATTTGTTAATGATCCTTTGCAGTGCGCGCAGTGCAATACAGGAATTGTTTGCGTGCCATGCCTACCGTGACGCGTGACGTCGGTTTTAAAGATTTTTCCGAAGGACCCCGTGACTCATTTCTAGATGCCGAGTACTTGGCAAAAGAACAGTCAATACTTTTTTCAATTTTTTGTCAAACCCCGACGGGGTTCGAATGTATTGCCGTCTTGTACAGTTCATGTATACTTTGTCGAGTCTGTAATGAATTTTTATTTCATAATTTATGAACTTTATTTTACTTCATTCTATCTCAATTGGACATATATAGTTTGGAAAACTTTTATTTGAAATTGAAAAAAATCAATATGCAAAAAAGTTTTTTTTTCATAAAAACTGCTAAATTTCAAACAATTTTAGCAAAACTTGTCATTTGATCTAAATAAAATATTAAAAAGTATGGTGGCTTATTACTGACATGGACATAATTTCAGTCGACATAAAACTATCTCAAAATGTCGACGTTATATCTTGACAAGTTGAGATAACATCATGAAAAGTTGTGATACCAGAATAAAAAGTTGAGATAAATATCACGACATGCCGCGATACTTATGTTCCATAAGTTACAAAAAATAAGTCGCGGTATCGAGATAATTATCACGACTGGTCAACACGAGCATCGTGTAACACTTCTTATTTTGGTATCACAACTTTTCATGATAATATTTCGACTTGTCAAGATATTAAGTCGACATGTTCAGATAGTTTTATGTCGACTAAAATTATGTCAGAAATAAGCCACCATAGTGTCGAGAATAGAATGACCATGGCAAATATTCGTCCATTAGTACTAAAATTTCGTTATTCATTTGTCATGGTAAATATTCATCCAACGCTACTCCAGTTCCGTTATTCATTTGCCATGGTAAATATTCGTCTAAAAATCTCAAGTTTCTTTATTCATTTGCTGAGGTCGTTTTAGTTTACTTTCACAAATAGCACATTAATAAACAAATTATCTTTGACGTCAATTCCGTAATCTGATACAAAATTAGCACAAACCCAAATCAAATACATGTCAATTTATATGACTCGAAACCTTTTAAATTTGAAATAAATATGGGTTATTTAATCAACAAGCACAAAAAAGTACTCTTGACATACAAACGAATTACCTCATTAATCCTTCTAAATTATATTGTGCTCGCTATCTGGGCAGCGTATTTCATTTTTTGGAAATACTAGAGGATGGATAGATCCATATCTGAAAACATACATGTACCAGAGGAAATTATTTAAATAATTATTACGAAATCGTTCGGCATTTAAGCAAAATGAATTGGTGATCATAAACGCAATCATATCTGTAATTGGAAAAATTTGCTCTTTCAACAAACAGCTAAGAAGTCAGTTTAACAGGCTTAAACTGACATTGTACTTTCCACATAAGGTTTTTTTTTAGAAAAATATTCAAAAAATTATAATGTATTGAACGCTCAAAAAGCAATTATATCAGTAATAGTAAGAATTAATTCATCCAGCAAAGAACTTTAGAATCAATTTACTAGGTTTAAAAATCAATTGTTTTTTTCTAGTAAGAGTTTAGAAATATATTCCAAAATTCACAATTCCTTGATTGTAAAAATTCGATCATATCAGTAATAGGAAACATTTTATTAATTTAGCAAACAACTACAAAATCAATTACTCAGGACTAGAACCAAATTGTAATTCCCGTATGCAATTTTAAGAAAAATATATAAAATTTGTTTAGCAAAGATTTACGTTGTTACGATTTTCCTATATATTCTTCTCACAATAATCGATATACGATAGAATAAATGTTTTGTAAATGGCATGATGTCCAAAACAATTGTTTGCTTACAATGATTTGTGTAAAATTGTAGATTTTATGTCTTAATTAAAGAATACGATAAGACCGTTTTTTGATATTATTGTTACTATTCAAGGCTATTTTTAGAATATAATCATATATATATGTATGGAGATGTTTTTAGTATTTTTTGCTTATGAATTACATTGCTAATCAAACATGTCTGAATTTCCGAAATGATTTGTTTTACATTATAATCTATATAACAACGCGGAGAGATCAATTTTGTACGAGGGCCATTATACCGGGATATTTTGCGTAAAAAATTCATTTATTGCTATAGTTCTAAGTTGATCTGTTTTAAATTCTTGTCCATTTCTCCTACAGTTCTTGTATACAATATTCATAGACTGTGATTGGTTTTTCCGATTGAATTTCCGTTAACTTTTTTCACCAGAATAAATCCAACGATTTTGATTCAAATGACCTATAAACGAAGGATACCTCTGAATTCATTTACTTGGATTACTTTCATGGTAGTTAACATTATGCACATCATTGTAATACATTTGCTATAAATTAAATGCTCTTTATAACAGTTCGACGAAGGTTGGTTTCTTCACCGTCCCATAACTGACAGCTTGGATATAAATGAAAGAATCTTAACTGGGGCGTAAAACACCATTAATGAAATCAGATTTCTACACCACATGATTCTGTTTTCAGAATTAGCCTACATTGGTAGTTTCTGTCCCGATTGACGGGGAAAAGCTGTTATAATCCGTAAGACGGTACTTTATACCTTTGGCCACTGAGCCCCCAAAACTAGATAATCAAATAAAGTTATAAAATATGACCAGAGCAGAAACAAAAACGTTATCTTCACTTGTTATAAAGCATGTTAAAGTATCTTGCATTCTTTTTTTTCGGTTTAAAAATTTGGTATGCTAGTAGTTTCGTAGATTACCAATACAACAATGTAATTGAACAAATGTATTTAATAAGATGTCCATTTCCATCTTTTAAATTAGCAGTATGATTGTCGCTTTCTAATTTCAAAATGACGATCATATTTTCCATTAAATATGAAAATTATTATTTTCTATGGCTATTTACGAAAACTGTAGCTGCGTAAAACATCTTGAATTTTTCTTATTCTGAAGTGACGAACATATTGGCGTCATCAATACGCAATACATGTAGGTTGATATTAGGGACAAAAACAAGATTCTAAAATTGTATTAACGATATATATGCCTTCAATATATAGCTTTGTAATTTTTTTCCATTTTCTTGTTTGCGTCATCAATTTGAAAATTATTGATTCATGTTGCTGCGAACCACCCTTTTGCTATTTGGATACTGATATTATATTTCGTTTAATAGTATCTCACATTTTTCTAAAAGCGACCAGTGTTCATTTAATTGATTTCTATGACGAACAATTGACGCGTAGTCAGAAAAGTCACGATATTGCATCGTGCAAAATGGTTTATTTAATGTTTTTCTTGTATTTATATTGCCTTTTTATTATTATAAAACAAAATATTGATTTTCATTGTGACACTTATTATATGATTTTCTAAGTTCTTGAACATGTCTTTACAAATATTCTGTAAAGATCGCTTGCAAATCATAAATATTGAGATACGAAATATCCATTTCTGCTTTACTTCTGGTAAGAAATTAGCTATTTTATATCATAACCAATCATTTTAATGTAAATCCATTCAATGTAAAAAAATCATATATTGCCACTGTCTATAAAAATGTTATTTCGCAAAGTGATTGCGTTATTAAGTCAAGTACCGACACCAAGGGAAGTAACTACACAATGTTTAAAGTTATTACCGATTAATCCGAATAACTGTACAAAAGTTACCCTTTATCTGTCAAATTCACCTTAAATATAACAGTATTTACACATTTTTTTCCCAAATTATAATTATTTGTATTTGTTATTTTTATGTTGTTTTTTTTAAATTCCAAATTTATCGTGAAGTCAGTTTACAAAAAATTGTAAAGAATTGGTTGATGAAGAACCAAGGAATTTGAGCGTTGAATAAGAATGTTTGCATATATTTTGAACAACGACTTGAACAAAAATAGTTCTGCAAAAATACGCATAGGTATGCAAGTGTAATTAGAGCTTATTTCCGATACTTTCAGCTGAAACTGACTTTTATTACCGACAAAGTTATATTAATTTGTGAATAATTAAACAAAAAAAAAAAAAAAAAAAAAAAAAAAAAAAAAAAAAAAAAAAAAAAAGTTCATAAAATTCCAAAAATATAGATGGAATATAGATGCATGTGTACATCCAGTGTAATAAAAAATAACACACGATGCTCTGTGTAAGTTAAATTGTATAATATGAAAGATTTTTAACAGATAATGTGACAAATATAGTACATGTTACCATTTTATAATGATTCGTTTTTTAATTTCAAAAAGGTAATTATTTTTTTTAGTTTTAAAATTTAGTGTTTTACCATTAGCGGGCTCAATTTGAATATATTTTGTGAATCTCTCCTAGTAATTGTTGTTATATATTCTGGATATAGTTATTTTTATCTACAGATGTATTTTAAATTCAAAATCCTTTTTTAAAATTTCTAGAATGAATATTTAGCCCTTGCGGATCAACTCAGCGAATATGTTGTGAAACTTGTGGACAAGGTCAGAGGTCATGACGAACTTGAAATTCTGCTCAATAAAAAGGGACGTGACAGTGATGATGAAACATACGAATTACTTGCGAGACTTAAACTGGCAATACATTACAACGAGAAGAAGGTATGATAAAAATATAACTAAATTCGTGTTTCAATATATGTTTCGTTGATCAAAATATGACGATTCAGAATCAAATGAGTAAGGATATTTTTTAGAACATCTTAACCATATTTCACACACACACACACACACACACACACACACACACACACACACACTGTAAAGTTGTAAGGTTATATTTAGTGCGCATCAAGAGTTGAAGATCGTTTTGCAATATTGCAATCTAGTATATTTTAAAGTGTCTGTGGTGTAAAATTGTACAAGTCATTTTGTAATGCACGTATTACCAATTCGCCTGATATTTTTTTTCAGCCATGGGCGTTGATTGTTTCTTAAGAAAATCTTGTTTAAATCTCCCCAAAGTTATTTATCATATTTTGATTAAACTTAGTGTAACTTCTTTACAATGAGAAATGCGTGGAACTAAAAAGGTAAAAAAGTATTTGCTTTTGGCTTGAAATCTTTTATAATTCCATCCAAAAGAAAAAAAATTAACATTACGGAAAGAAAAAAAATTAACATGACGGAGATACGATTTAAAATAAAGAATTGCTAAATCTGCTACACCTCTCGGATATATGACACCCCCCCCCCCCAAAAAAAAAAAAAAAAAAAAAAAAAAAAAAAAAAAAAAAAAAAAAAAAATTATGACGATATTCCGTTCACGAAATGGATATTTCATCAATAAGTAAATGTATACATGAAGATTTATTTGGTATTCTTTTTCAGTTTGTAGCTCATCCAAGCTGTCAACAGAAGTTAGTTAGTATATGGTATGATGACTTACGAGCACTAGAACGGTCTAATTGGTTTCTACGGACTCTAATGGTCATCGGAATTACAGCTGTGTATCCCCTGCTTGCAGTGTTATATATGATCATACCAAGATCCAGGGTAAATGCCATATAAACTTTTCATTTTTTTCTTATTTGTGATGTCTTGAAAACAAAACGAATATTCTTCATGTGTAAAAGTATTGCAATAGATTATTTATTTTTTCATTACGGCGCACAGAGATGACACGAAAAATGTTTTTTTATACCACGTACTAACGCGAAAGCGTTAACCTCTACGTGAGCACGCGATAACTTTCACGCGAGCACGCTATAGCTTTCGCGTAAGTACATCGTAGCTTTCGCGTGAGCACGCAATAATTGTCACGTTAGAACGGGGTACTTCCGCGTGAGCACGCTGTAGCTTTGGCGTGAATACGTGGTTTTAAAAAATATTTATCGTATTACCTTATGTAACCTTTATGTATTTATGTATTTATTTATTTATTTATTTATTTATTTTATTTATGGTTTTTAACTTGATGATGTTATTTTATTACATTTGAATAAGAACATGACAATTATTTCGTAACTGACAATAAATTGATATTTTTGTATGTAAATTAATTAACATGGCAGTGATAAGGTGGTTGATTGGTTGAATGTTGTTTTACCTCATATTGGCAATTATTCAGCTATTTGTGACGAGGCAGTTATATTCCTCACGAGGATGTATCTGAACATTAGTTTCTATGGTGCGTCGTTGTGTAAGTGCTTCTGGCCTGCATTGTACTAGTGCAGGTGCACTCGCTCAAAATGTCTCTTATGAACACCGAAGACAACTTAGACCATTATACTGGTACCGTACCAATTAGTAAGGCCACACAAAACCCTTCTCAGATTCGGTCTACCCGGTTGAACCCACAGTGAAATAAATATGAAGGCTAACAACTTAACCACTCGACCAACGCCCACCTCCCCCCCAAAAAAAGGTTAAGGGGTTACTTTTAATTGCTCTAATGTTTATATATTTCTCAGTCCTCTTTACATTTCTTTGTTCAATATCAACACTTCTCGCTTTGTAAGGTTAACAAAGACCAACTCGGAGTCATTTAAACATATATTTTTTTATTTGAGGGTCTTTTGCAAACGAGTTGTTCAGGCGCTGACTTACAAATCAAATCCCTTCTTAACATCTAGTTTTGAATTCCTTTAGATGCAAATCCTAGTGATATTTTTAGTTTGTTTTCTGAAGGTCGATGGTTTTTCTGAGTATTCCGTTTTTTCTACCATTCCAAAAACTGACCGCGTTGATATATTTGAAAGAATCTTGAGTTGGTAGTAAAACACCATTGCTCAACAGATTTCATAAAAAAATATACCAGAATTGTGTCTGTCTAAAAATCTTGATTTCAAGGCATAAATAAATACTTTTTTATACTCGGTACCTTAAAATGTTTGTTCTTATTATTTTCTATAATTTTATTCATGACTGCTTGGACTATTGCCGCGGTCATTATTTTAACAACTTTTATCTTTTGATTTTACATATTTTACTCTTTTTTATTATTTTTTTCAGCTTGGAAAGTTCATGCAATATCCGTGTATAAAGTTTATAGGACACACGATGTCATTTTTAGCGTTTTTAGTGATGATATTAACATTAAGTGTAACAGAAAGACCAAGTGCTCAAAAGAAATTATCAGTATTCAAATCCGTCTATGAACATTATATAATTTACAAAAATTTGTCTACAGATAAATTACCGGATGATTTTGTTGTTAGAACTTTTGAACCAGAATTTATTCACCTGTTACTGACATTGTGGATAATTGGTGAGTATTGTTATGAGACACATAGATCAATTTGTTTTGTCATATTCAAACCACAACAGCTGGAATTTGAAGTCCCATAGTAAGTTAAATGATAAATTGATGTTTTCAAAGACCAGTATACAATATTGTTTTCAGACAACCAGAGACAGATTTTCATTTCCTAAAGGAAAGATGTCTTAATTTTTTGTGACATTTTTCATTTAGGTGATTGGCAGTTACAAGGAGTTAAAAAAAGTGTTATTCTTTTATAATGTCTTTATGCAATACATTCAAGGGAGATCACCGTTGCATTGCTCTGTAGTCTTGTCCACACTAAACGATTGTTACTTCCATTTGTTTTTTTTTTTAAATCCATACATAAATTTAATCTTTTAATGGATAGAGACTCTTGTCTCTTGTTTTATTATTATTATTTTTTTTATTGAAATTACCATTGGTTATATATGGTATATCATTTTATTTTCACTTATTTTCTTTATGATTTGCAATGCAAAAGTTTCATAAAATAAGCTTCCTTTGTACTTAATATGTAAAATACAAGTAGGTTATTAGAATCTTGTCCTACTAAATATTTTACCTTTTTTGTTTTGGTTTTTTTTGCAAACCATTGCGATAACCTAGCTAGCAAGTATCGTGATTTCTCTATATACAGAAGGTTTTGAGTTCGAGTTCCATAGTTCTATTCTTAAAAAAGACCTAAAAATGAAGTGATGTTTCTTGCCAAGCATTTAGAAAAAATTTTTCAAATCCTTCCAGTGAGACATGTAAAATGAATGTCTTGTGTCCAACGTCATTGCAGACGTGACACGCTTGTTAATCCTTAGTGCAAATGGATACTAGCTCACTGCTAATGTGAATGTTTGTGCTTAAATATTGCTGGCAAAGCCCCGCTATAGGTAAAATGTATTTAACTTTAGTATTAAAACCAATTCAATCAGTGATTGTGTGTTTTGTGTTGATTATGTTACAAACACTTTGGTTCCAGCTTTATATATATTTTAATTATTCAGAAATGAAAAGATGAATGTCTCCAATCAAACTGGAGTTTTGGTCGATATTTTTTGTTATATATTCTTTTACATTCAATTAAAGAACACTTTTATTTCTATCAATTATTTATTTATTTATTTATTTTTAAGGTATGTTGTGGCAGGAAATGAAACAAGTGTACGCAGAAGGAATTTATAACTATTTTGATTCATTATATAATTATTTGGACTATGCAGTACTCACTCTTTATATCACATCGTTTACACTTAGATATGTTACTATATTTAAGGTGAGAATATAATCGTGTTGCAATATATGGTACAAAAATAACAATGTTGCGATATATGGTATAGAAATAACCATATAACGATATATGGTACACAACCATGTTGCGATATATAGTACAAAAAACATGTTGCAATATATATGGTACAAAATAACCATGTTGCGATGTATGGCACAGAAATAACCATGTTGCAATATATGGTAGAACAATAACCATGTTGCGATATATGGTACAAAACTAACCATGTTGCGATTTATGGTACAAAGATAACCATGTTGCGATATATGGTACAAAACTAATCTTGTTGCGATATATGGTACAGAAATAATCATGTTGCGATATATGGTACAGAAATAATCATGTTGCGATATATGGTACAGAAATAATCATTTTGCAATGTATGGTACAAAATAACCATGTTGTGATATATTGTACAGAAATATTCATGTTGAGATATATGGTACAAACATAACCATGTTGCGATGTATGGTACAAAAATAAACATGTTGCGATATATGGTACAGAAATGACCATGTTACAATATATGGTACAGAAATAACCATGTTACGATATTTGGTACAAATATATGACCAGGTTTCGATATTTAAAGTCACTTGATTATATGAACCTTTGGACCAGTTCAGCTTATAAATATACCTAAGTATCAATTATTTTTGTCTGAATTCAATTCATACTTACACAATATTTCCTAATATATAAACATATCTTATATGTGATTGAAGGTTGTGCATTTATCCTGTAATTTTAATATGTAAGATTAAAAAGATGAACTGTATCGACTGTCCTTAAGAAACTACGGCAGATCATTTTGATAATAAGACCTTTGTCATTTGATATATCACAAATTTCCAATGATGTCATAAACGATGTCTTAAGTTGTACAATGATGTCTGGATTGTTTAAACGATTTTTTTTCGAGATCTGGTTTAAAAAACACATTGAAAAAATACTTAAAAGTTTTGCCAGGGTGGTTGAAGAAAAATAAATATTACTGTCATTAGCAAAGCATTAGTGCCTGCCTTACAATGAACCAATTCTCGGTATTGATCTTTGCTGCCGATATTAACTTTTAATAGATTTCAGAAATCTAGAGAAAATAGAGAAATTTATCCATAAGGTATGCATCCTGTTTAAACCAATTTTTTTGTTAAGACGTTTTTATTTTAATATATGTTCAGTTTGTGTGACGAAAGCCTGAATCGGAAAATAATGCAAATGTCGAAATATTAACAATTCGCAATACGGTTGTTCATTTCAGTTCTATCTAAAACACATTAGGTGTTTCTGATAGAAGGTTAAGGAGAACTATGTTATTTATCATATCTTTAAATTTTGTTTCAGGTAAACATAGCTTTAGAATATTTTGTAAGCAATTCTTCGTGGTCATTGTTACTTCAAAAACACAGCGATTCTACGGAACAGTTTTATTGGCTAATAGCAGGTAAATTTATAAATTCTTGATGGAAAATTCCAAGTTTCAAGTTTCTTTATTTCTCATGATGAAGATTACCAATACAGAGAATATATATATATATATACAATACATAAACATAAAACAAATTGCATCTGCAAGAAAATACAAGACAATATTTGCGTAGATAACTAACTTGGATGACTGACCCTCTTATTAATGATTTTAATAAATGGTTAATATTTCAAAACAGTCAGGTTTGTAACTGAAAAAAACTGATTGAATTTGAAAGTATTTGGTCTAGTTCTAAAATAAAAAGAAATGTAAATATTGCGATCTGGAGAAAAACTTTGCTAATTTCTGGAGCAGATGTACCTAGAATGATCATCTTGAATATATCTTTGTCAGTTATATATAACTATGATGTATTATAATTAGCTTACTACAGATTGTCTTTAAGATTAAGTGAAACGATATTGCACCCTTGAGACAGTGTATATGCAATACATTATATGATGAGTTCTTTTTCGATCTATGTTACTGAATGCCATTTTGTAAAGATCGTCACCAAAGCTTCTTTATAACGACCTAGTTAATTGCCAAGTGATTTAGTCGTTAAATATGTGGTCGTTATAAAAAAAGATTCCTATATATTTCTCTATGATTATTTTATCTTTTTTGAATTTTATTTCTTCTTTTTGGGTGATTAATAGTGGCTTTAACTATTGCTAAGATCAACGTATATTCTTATCATTAGCAATACTCTTTTTTTTTTTTTTTGTTTTTTATTCAAATTGGCCCGTAATATAACCTAGTTAGGTCCCTAAATTTATTTATAAATGAGTCCATAACATATCCTCGTTAGATCAAGAACTCATTGAATTTCTAAAGAGTTTCTTATATCTAATTACATGTAATCTTGTATGTTCAGACAGATTCTATTGGGACTCTTGGGATCCACATAATATAGCTGAAGGACTGTTTGCCATAGCTAACGTAATTAGCTTTACACGGGTGTCGTATCTACTGCCTGCTAATGAATTGTTTGGTCCTATGCAGATATCTTTAGCAAGAATGATAACCGTATGTATGAAACCTATCAAGAACAATACATAAAATACAAAACAATCATCGATTGAAGGAAAAGAGTGGAGTAGTTTTGTTACTTGTATCAGTCAAGATTCTTTCGCTTATTTTAAGGTGGTTAGTTATGGAAATCAAATATCATGCCTTTCGGTTCTACGGAAAGTAAAAGCCGTTTTTTTTATCATAGTGTAAAATAGGTCATGTGTCATTTTAAATACTTTTATAAAATATTAGAGCACATGACGGTGGTATATCAGTGCAAATAATGAGATGGGCTACAATATGTTTGCACACATGATAGACCACTTGGCTTTGGCTACCGAAATGGATGTATATAAAAACTAATTATTAAAAAAACTGCTGGAAATTTACACATTGCATTTACTCATATTTATTTCAATGATGTTGAAACAGAGAGAGAGAGAGAGAGAGAGAGAGAGAGATATTTTGTTTTCAATCAAAATGTTTTAAACTATATAAGCTTTGAATTACCCCGCCGCCCAGGAACATAAAATGTTTTAAATAATAAAGACTCTCATGTTACACTGTTTTTAGCATTTATGTAATATTAAAGAGCAATATATAATATTCTTTATATATATTGTAATTTTAATGAATTCCTAAACTTTTGAAATAAAACCCAACTTGCATTTTCAATAACTCTCGGTGCTGTAAAATATTAAAGATATCGTATGGATGTATGACATGTATGTATGTATAAATAACAAATTACTTTAGGCACTGATGCAGACTGAAATTTTATGTGCATTTTATGACTTTAATTTTGCCTATACATGTACATGTTAAAATGTCATATATCTTAGAAATAATTTGCTCCAGTTAGTAACTTATTCAGGTTTGATAAAAAGGTTTTTGATGTTAATACAAAGTAACCAGTAACCTGTCTATTAACTTATACGTATATTAGAGGTCGGGGTTCGAATCCCGGCATGACCTGACCAATAGATAATGATTGTCTTTTCGCCAAGCAATCGGCATTTCGAAATGAAATTAGTTGGTTCTTGGGAGGAGACCGTAAAGACCGATGTCTCATGTCACGATAAGAGGGGCACGATAAAGCACCATCCCTACACATTGTTCTGAGGGCAATATACGATAAAAAATTAGTTATTCACCGGTAGCTGGTGACGTCTCGATAGAAGTGAAATATCCTTAACAAGTACGTTTAACCCTATTAGAACATGTACAATCAGTCAGTACTAACTTGTTATAACAGAATTTGTTGTACATTTACTCTAGGCTATTGTTGCTGCAGATATTAGGCAATTAGGTACACTTTACTATAATTAACTGCTTTTTATGGAAATCGTATTTTAGGATATTTTGAAGTTTGCTGTGATATTCTTGGTTGTTTTCCTTGCCTTTATGGTTGGTCTGCATAATCTTTATTGGTACTACCCAAAAGAAATGAGAAAAAATGTAGAATTTTTACCGAATAATGTGACCACAGAAGCTGAAGGACATTTCGGAATGTAAGTTTTTTAAGCCTTATATATTACGTCATCATGACATCACAATGTAACGCATGACAGCTGTCTAAGCAAGATAAATGCCAAATAACATTGATATTAATTTTTTAGGTTAAAACCCATTCGGAAAGATTCTAATGTTTGATTGTTTTTCAAAACTCGTTTGTTTTTACCGAGTTTTTGCAGCATTCAGATCTCACTTCCTTGATTGAAGTTCACGTGTATAACTAAATTGGCCAGTTTCAAAGTTTTTTAATTTGTTATTTTGAGATAGTGATTTGGACATAGACTGGTATGTTTGTATTTCATCTGACCGTCTTGATAAGAAAATAAAAATAACGTACTTTTGGCTGGACTATATAACTCCATTCCCTTCAAATAAACAAACTTGCTTATAGCCCATCTTAAAAAGAATTTGAGTATTTAAGTTTAGCTAAAAGCGATATTTTAAAGGTTTGAAGGTTGAGCAGTTAAAGTTACATCAACGACTAATTTCATCTTTGTTATGTCTCTGAAATTATAGCAAATGGCGAGAAGTAAAAATATCGTTATCATAAACATTTTGTAAACGTGAAATAGATTTGTATGTTTTTTCTACTTCGACAATTTAAGAGATTATTGTATATTTAAATAAAGGCTGGAAATATTAGAAGATTTTATACATTTATATAATTTTGTAATTTATCTCAAAACTTGCTATTATAAAAGTAAAGAAAATAGAATTCTTTGTTCACTTATAATTCAATTATCTATTGATTTCTTAGATTACATCATTTTGTTGATTAGTTGAATATAAATAATGTCTTTTTTATTTAAATAAGATTTACACGTTTTCAATATATCTTTCAAATTCAACATTGTGAAATCTAATTGCTATTTCTTTAAAAACTTGGTAAAATATCACCGAAGTATATTTAGAAAATGATATCGCTAAGCCAGTTACAATAATGCCTTAATATGAATTTTCGTTTAAAAGGGCAAAAAAATTCTGATTTTGAAAGTAATATCTTAATATGAATTTTCGTTTAAAAATGTTTAAAAAAAATCTAATTTTTAAACATATGATGAGGTGGTAATCCGTCTTGCTCAGAATTCCAAGTTTTAAAAATATTCAGAATTAAAGATACCGTTAGTTGCCATTTGTTAAAAAAAGATAGACAAACTTATAAAGTTAGCTGTTGAGAAATTAAAGAAAAATAAGTACTGCTTTGTTATTATATCAAATATATTTTTAATTGAACTGTAAAAAGTTATACAGATCTTTAGCATTTTGACTTAAAGAGTTAATCTTTGAATACTATTTTTACTGTATAAGTATCAGATTGTTACCAATTACGTCAAACACTTTATTTTTGGCAAATACCCAACAATTATGCGCCACGTTTTCTGTTAATGTACCATACAAAATACAAACATTTCTGTTCAGATTTTCACTTCGTAGGAAAATTGTGCTGCTTATAAAAACAAAATCAATTATCGGTGCATGTTATTTCTACAGTGATGTTAATGCGAGACATTGACTTTTTTGTGGCTAGACGAAAACGTTCTTTTTAATCGTACAGTTTGGTTTAGATTTCAGAACAGAGTTCGGTCTAAATATAGCATTAATCTGCCAATCTAACTGCAAAAGTTCACAATGGAAACGAAATTATCGACGACAAGCGTATAACTGTTTTATGTATGAATCAAAGCGTTTAAAAAGTATGATGGTCGTCATGACAATATTGTAAATAAGCACAATGTCGCTATCTCCAAAACTATTCTTAATATATTTGACGTTCTATTGTTCCAAAATTGTTTTAATTCTAAATTTTGATTTCACACTTTGCGGATGTAGCTAGCTTTCCTTTCCGAAGCAACCGGCCTCACTTCCGTGTTGGGGGTTCACATGTTAAACTTTATTATTATTATTATTACATTTTGTTTAAAACTTAATTATTTTTATAATTATTATATTTTGTATAAACTTTATTATATTTTGTTATAAACTTTATTATTGTTATTATTATTTATCATTATTTGAACATGGACCTGTATACTTGTGTACTTGTGTTTGTTTGGTTACATATTTTGGATGTAAATAAATTATATATATTTTCTTTTATTTTTCAGACCTGATATTACGTTTCGGACAGTATTTTGGTCTCTGTTTGGCAGAGGAGAGCCAAGAGTGGTTGAGCTCGGAAAATTCAATCATTATTTTACACAAAATGTTGGTTACTGGATATTTGGAGCATACAATATTTCAACAGTGATTGTATTACTCAACATGCTCATTGCTATGATGTCAAGGTCGTTCGAAATAATTCAGGTACGTAAATTTTGATTAAAATGATAATTATATGGAAGTCTTTTTGTTAATAAATCGTGATTTTTTCTGCATTGAAATAATAAAATCTTTTTTAAGAAATTCACCAAAATCCATGCGCTTTAAGGATATAATACTTTCAGTTACATTGTATATTATATCGTTGTATAGGGCTTTGTTAGACAACGTGACCGCTACCTTTTTCTACTGAACTGTTGATTGCATGCAAAAAAGTTAAGTTCCAGATAATAATTTCTTTCCCTGAATGTATTGTAAAAGCGGACGGTTTTATTTTTGACAAAGGCAATCTTGATAAAATACCACAGCAGTACAAACAATTATGGTGTTTTTAACAGGAAGAAGCTGATACAGAATGGAAATTTGCACGGAGTAAACTTTACATGGAATACATTAAAACAGATGCTACATTGCCCATACCATTCAACATATGTCCTACGCCAAAGACGGGGTATAATATAATAATTCGTATTTGGAGGTGTATATGTAAAGTTGAAGATCCTGATGTGGCACCACATGCACATCCGGGTCGTATTAAAGATATTGAAATGTATGCTACTGGTGGTCCAAATTCTGTTACGGTAAGTAATTACGTTTGATAATTTTAAGGTGAAAGCATAAATGTTCTTATGTACGTCAAAAATCAATGATTATTCTTTTGTTACTGATTGCGAACGACAAACTACTATTTAATTATTATTGCATTTTAAAATAGATATCTCATTGAACGTCCGAAATAAGTTGATCGTTTCACAATTTATAACTGTCTTTACGTTTTAATTTTTGCTTAAAAATGTTATTAGATACAATACATAAAAGTTTAATTCCCGGAAGATTACGTGTTTATAAGATTTTATTGTGACCAGCTTGATTAAAATCTCAGCTAATAGCTATTACATTTTTAAAGTGGTTCCGTCTCATTAGATATTTTAGATATATCTTATTTTGATTATTCAGATGTCTGACAGAGCCCAGAGTGGGTGGGATGAAGAGAGTAATGGACATCACAAAAGTGGTATCAAACGATTTCAGGAGAGAATGCATACAACTAACGGATTTGTAAGAAGTGACTCAGATCCTAATGTATTCACTGAAAAACTAACTTATAAGGTAAGCTAATACTTCTACAATTTTTTGATCTGTTAGCATGTTTTATAAATGATCACATGACTATAAACAGGTAGTCTGTAATCAATTCAATGAATAGGTTGGTTGTTTCATGCCTCATCAGCAATTTTTCAACTATACGCGACGAAAGCATTTGCATTTATCTTTGAGTGTAAATCGAAAAACACGGCTGTATATGCATGAAATTTGTTTTATGGTCTACCATGTACAAGTGCATTATTGGGGCTTTTTAACATGCTAGATTATGTAGGCAGTGCGTCCGCAGAGAGGCTTACCACTACCCCTGTCTTATTTTCCTGACACCTGCAGGGATACTCTTCGAAACTCTTTCTTCGTAATGTCAAGTGTCGGGCGAGGAAACAGTATCATCAGCATTGTAAGATTATTAGCCATATGTATGATCCGGTCTGCGATTGAACCATAGACCCCCGCTCTCGAAGCAAATGTTACATTAAGGCGACATGACCCATAAGAATTAGCTCCCTTATGGTATCTGTATAAAAATGTCGTCAGTTATAAAAGCTTATGAAAAACTGTATTGATGCAGTTTCCCCAATACATTACTTCTTTTTTAAGTTCAGCGAAAAACCATGATAGTAGTTGAATAGCAGTAATGAAGTATAACAGTTGAATAGCAGAAATGAAGTATAACTGTTAAAATCCCACTTCCCCCGTTTTAATAATTCCTTTTAAATTTTGAAAGAAAGTAGCAGTAGCTGTTCTGATAACAGAATTTATTTTTTATATTAAATTGCAATGATCACTTTGCAATGGATACCTCGAAAATGGTTACTATTATACACTGTATGTAATAACGAGATTCTTAATATGTACTGTTTCAATTCGAATTTTAAACATGATGAATTTTGAATGATTTCAGAGAGTAATGAAGAGAATAGTGAAACGGTATATATTTGACGTACAAAGAGAAACTGATATATCTGAAGGTAATACATATATCCATCAGCTTAAAATGTGTTATTCTTAATGAATACTTTGGTTACAATATTCTAAATATTCTGTGAAACAAGAACTTGCAGCTTATAAATTTTATATGGAAGTGTTTATTCTGCTATCCATATAAGTATTTACTATAAAGTTTAAAATTATAAAGTGAATTACTTAAGTACAAATATCAAAGTAAAAATACTAATGTTTAAACAATGAAGTTGAATATAAGATTACGAAAATAGCATCAGAGCAATTAATGCAATTATCTGGTATAATATCGGTGTTGTTTAACATATATATAATTTTTAAATTTAATTCTTTTATTCCTAAAGCAGTTTTTTAGAATTTATTTTACTTTGCATTATTCAATACCAAATAGGATGTAAACTTGTAAACTTATATTTTCATTGCTTTCATTTTATTTTCTAGGAGACTTCGATGAAATTAAACAAGATATATCAAGTTTCCGATATGAAATGTTAAATCATCTGACAATGCGACAGAGAGAAGCGAAAGAAACTGTAGACAGAGTAGATTTATTAAATCATAAAGTAGAGACATTATTACAACAACAACGCCTTCTGCTTAATGCTCTTGAATCTACAAAACGCAAGTCAAATGTCTCTCAAAGAGATAGAATAGATTCTGATAGCCCTCTTTTACAACAAGGAGCTAGGGCGTTATCGGATCCTTATGATGATACATTTCAAACGGGGCGTTCAAGAACCCAAACGGTATTACATGATATCCCTGAAGAAGTCCGATCACCTGCAGACATTTTTCATAGCGATGGTGACAAAACTGAAACACCAAAGTTACAAAGACAAAACACGTGCACTAGTACTGATGTCGAGGACGTTATTGTCGGCTTCAATGATGAGCAAATAGATGATGAAGATGAAACCACAAATGAGCTAGATGAAAGATTATGAAAATTGATTAACACGTCCAGCAACTGAAACTGACATTTATTTTAACTAAAGCCAAAATAATACTAAAGTATTATTTTAATATTTTGCCAAAAATTTGTTCATAGAAAAGACTGTCCGTGTTGATATGATCTTCAAAATTTTAGAAAACATCGCACGCATTTCATCTATTTAGTATATTGATATGAATAATTGTAATATTATTTAAAGATCAAAAATCGATAATAAACTGATATGAACATGACAGTGTATTATTATTTCTAGTTACAGCTAGCTTAACAATGCATAAAATATAAGAACAACTGCAACAAATGCAAGATATTCCAGACGCAATTAAAGAACAGTGATAATAAACAACGCCAAAAGATCAACGGCAGTTTTTTTTAATATAAATTTTTAATTGCAAAAAAGTTCACAGTAAACAAAATATATAATCATGATTATTCGACACCAAAAACTTTACAGGGAATTATTACTTTATGGATTTCCCAATCTTTGTTATCTGGCATTGTTTTGAAAGTATTATCAATGAAGAGTCTTTCTGTCACGTGATAATTTTTTTTGTTTCTATTCACCTGTCGCAGTAATAAATATTTATTATATAAATTGTATTTTATAAAAGTGCCTATATAACAGTTTGTACAGTTTTAACTCTGTATTTAAGATAACTATACACCTTCTCATAAAAAATCAACCTTTTAATTGATATTATGTTCTTTACCTTATCTGAGGTAAAGGTCATGCACAGTTGTAGAAAAGCTAAGAGTTAATAAGTGTGTATTCCAAAGTACATCTATCAACACCTACTGTAAATTACTTTAATTTCGCGGAACTTTTTTTTCGCGAATCCATACCAAAACCGAATTCGCGAGCTATTTTGCAAAAGGTAACCCATCTTATGTTTATATTTGTATATACTATGTCACGGTTGGTTTAATTTTGAATTCGCTTTATTTTTACCATACTTAGTTTTCGCGAGTTGTTAACGGGTCGGAAATATCGCGAAAATAAAGTGATCGCAACAATTAAGTGATTTACAACAGTTGATTTACAGATATATAAATATCACTAGATTAGGGCTAGTAAAATACAAATATTCAGACTAAATACTTGGTAACAGTGGCAAGCCCAAATTAAGAGGAAAATCCATTTCTCGACAAACAACGATTTATTAAAATATTTGGATTTTAAAGGGTTGCTGAGACAATAGAAAGTTCACTTGATATAACATTTTTTTCAAAAACTTCATAAAATGTTATTTTTTTTAAAACTCTTAACTCATAATAATTAATTCGTTTTTTCGTTGATATTTTCTTGAAGTGCTCTTTAAAATGAGAATGTCAAGGACATGAGTTATTTTTACTTTGTTCTTTTGCAAGTTAAGCTTTTTTAAATATGTTTAGGAAGTTTGTAATTATGATCTATTCAGCACCGTTCTCCATACAACCCGGGTCAAAAGGTCATGACCTGTGTTTTACTTTGAGCGTTACTATTTTGGTTTAGGTACTTTTGAAGCAATATGGATCAATTTCTTTACATTAGTTTCGGTCTTAGATTTGAAGTTTCTTTTTACATATACCTCATTGATAACTTTGTTTCATGCTTTCACGTTTTATAGTTTTTTCTAAGAGCTGAAATAATGTTAACTTATTGTTTCAACTTTGAAAACGCTTTTTTTAAATAAACAATTAAATTAAAAAAAGATGGACTTTGCAGCCTATAAGGTATTAGTTTTGTCAAGTGCTTCGCAGTAAACCTTAACAGCGTTCACAGTTTATTCTTAAAATTTAAGCATATTATTTTTGTTTGTTTAAATTAAACTGAAATGACATTTTGAAGATTTTATTTAACAGCCGGATTTTTTAATAATTTTATCAATATTTACAATAGTGGTACTGTTATTTAAAATTATGGATTGACACAACTTTAAAATATATTTTATATATAACACAAAAACCTGTTAAATTTGGGTTTGCCATATCTAATACATCGTCCTAATAAAAACAGCAACAAAAACGTTATAAACATTTTACAAAAATTGGGTATGCATTAACAGTATTAAAATGTTTTCCAGGCAATCATCGTTTCAGATATTTATTTAATGTTTATAAATTAAAGATATATTTGACTGTGATTTTAACTGTTTATCTTTGAAACATTTTTTAAAAAGTGGTGAAAGATTATTTTTAAAAAAAAAACAGTTATCAAAATATTATGACAATATAGAGTGCAAAATATTATATATAATGAAGGTATTCATTTTTTCTTAAATGTTATGTTTTGTATATAAATTTCATTTTCCTGAACTCTGTAGTTGCCTTCATTGAAGTTTTAACTAAACATTACTGTCCTAATGTGTTATGGTTTTGTTCTTTTAAACTGTTCATTGCAATAAAACATTTAATGGTTATATGTATATAGCGATGTTAAGATTTGACAAGAAAAAGTATTTGTCTGTTGAAATAAATCTAACGAAGTTTGATATAGTTGTTTGTATTTATTTGAAATATCTAATGGTTATAAAATTAAAGAAATTTAGAGCTGACAAAATGTTTTATTCACATCATTTTTACAGGTTACTTTGCCTTTTATTATACGTTTACCATGTTTAATAAATATCATTGTAATTTATGGATTCAAAATAATGATTACGGACATCAATGAAAATTAAATATTTGAAATTAACATAAATGTAATTATTATAAGAAATATTGAAACTACTGAATAAATAAACCCTTATGCTAAATTTAAAAAAAACAATTGAAATACCTTCATAAAAACATTGTTACTTTCTGAAAAAATCATTGAAATTTTTTTATTTTTATTTAATTTTATTTATTTTTTATTAAAGATTACGAATAAATTTTGATATAAAATTTTCTTTAAACAATCACTGAAAATTTGTTGATTTTTTGTGTATTTTAATTTAGACCATTATTGTTATTTTATTTAACGTAATAATTTTCAAAAAGACAATGTCAGTTAAAAAAATGAATGACATATTACGTATTTATAATTTAAGTCAAATCATTTATAAGGGCCCCTGGCATCAATGACCTGTATAAGTATGCACTAATTTTTAGATTGTTATCTACCTTTTTAACTTTAACAATACTTACTTGTGATGCAGCTAATGAATTAAACATCTTTTTTAATGGGCTAACCTACTATAACTTCATGTAATCCTTAATATTAAAAATTGGGGGTATTGCAGCTTTTTGCTAAATAGATACAATATTTTCTAGTTATAAGGATATTGCAATTTTCTGTCATAATGATTATGCAACCTTTTTGCTTTGGAAATATTTTTTGTAATTCTGTGTCAGCATAATGTTGTAACATTTTCAAGGAAATATTCTAACTTTCCTTTTTCAAGAAAATGTTTTATCTTTTTGTCAAGGAGATTTTGTAACTATTTCTCAAAGAGAATACTTTATTTTGAATTGTAGTTGGGAAAAGTGGTGTACTATCAAGCAAGGGAGATAGTCCACGAAAGAAATTTTATTTTTTTGTCAAATTTATGTTATTACTTTGTGGTGAGGCTATTGTAGCTTCATGATAAGATACTTTTATAAAATTTCTTTTCAAAATAATTTTTTTAATTCAAGTTTTTAATTCAAATTTTTTTAATTAAAAACGAAAACACATACATGTACATTGTGCGATATTAAGTCCTTTTTTCATGAGTATATTACTTTTTTTTAAGGAAGATGCTGTTACCATAATAAACCAGCAAAAATTGTCATACATAAACCAAATCATATTAATTTATAACAACCGACTCTCCAGGTCGTCCAGGAATGTTGATATCTTATACTGACACCATGAAAATGTTACAAAATTAAATCTTAAATATAAATTAAAAAATTTATAAATATATAACAAAATCAAGCAACATAAAATAGAATCAGTGAAATGAAATCGAACAAACATTTGTCATCGGTGGCAAAAAAAGTTCTACAAAACAAATAAAACAGCAGTAAACTCACGTCTGTCCCTACAGATAAAAGCAGATTAACTATTATGTTGGGCTCATGAAGAATTCATAATAACCATCTGATAGCGTTATGACATTTACAAAAGTATTATTGTCTTCTTAAAGAATCAATATTGTATTCATTTCTACATAAAAGTCATTTTATTACTTGATTTTTTAACCTACTCACAATATGATATTATTTTACATATTGTCTAGGTGCAGTTACATGCTTTATTGATCTATGATTTTATCACTAATAAGTGTGGTTTTGATATGCGTAGGACGTGTAAATTTAAACAAAATTTAAAGACCCAAAGATAAATATTACCTTGGAACTTTTGGAAAGTTTCCTGGAAAACACGAACTTAAGGTAACTGCTGTAATTCAATTGTGTGTTTATCATTTATTAGCATATCTATTTGTGACCAAAGGATATTGCAAGACTTGACTTATTAAGGCCCTCAAAAAGTTTTATGGCTGTCAACATAAAATTGTGGATAGTTATGATATCGCTATATCAGAAATTATCCTTGATTGTTTGACGTCCCAGATTAATGTTCCCTTCATTCTTAATTTTCATTTTAGTGGTAGGTGTAACTTTTTAGCTGGAGATACTGGCCCTTCCATAGCAACCGGTCTCACTTCAGTGTTAGAGGTTTACATGTTTTATATTTGCAGTTTTAAAGTTTTGAATTGTAATTTGAGCATGGACCGGTATGTTTGTGTTTGACTATTCTTCAAAGTGTATGATTTGACAAAACTTAGAATTGTAGACATCAAAACAAAATTTCAACTTACAATTTGTTTTTTTATATCATATTTTTCATTTTTCTAAAAAAAAAAACACTTTAAATATTGTCTTTCAAAAGTTAAATTGTATTTTTTTCTGAAATTCACATTCAAGTTCTTAGTTTAATAGACATTAAGAAGTAAAAACTAGAATGTATACTTGCGAGCGTATCAGCTCTCTCTCTCTCTCTCTCTCTCTCTCTCTCTCTCTCTCTCTCTCTCATACAAAATAACAACAGGTGATTTCAACGCACCTATAAAATAGCCAGACCATAAAAGCAGATTAGTAGAACTAAGTGTGAGAATCTAGAATGAAGCGGACAATAGTCCATCATTAGTTTAATTCAAGAAGATGTCCTTAGGCGCATGTGTGACAATAGAAGGTCCGGATCCGGAAGCGCGCTTCCCATGGTCAATCTCAAACAGTTAACAAAATTTTAACCTGATCAGAAACGAAACGAAGGAGAAGACGCCTCTGAAAAAATTGGTCAGAAACGAAGGAGAAAAATAATAATAAAGATTATGAGTAACAACAAGATGTCTGCTGATACGCAGACATAATGATGCAGCTAAAGGTATAACAAATGATTAATTAAATTAACATGAGTGTGTTAACTAGAACAAAATAAAAGGGAAGGCCTTAATGAACAAAATCGTTAATAAATTAGGAATTCCCAGTGAATCAAGTGGGAATAAACTAGTAGTCATTATAAAATCGTGCATTTTTGTCACATAAATCTAACGTTTCTAATACAGCAACAAAGTAAAAGACTGATGAGCAAAAAGTTCTTCTTGGTATTGACTGACAATGTTAAATTTTGTTGTCGAGGAAATTTTTGTCAACTTATGTGTCATTTAAATTGATTTTGGGTCTTGCATTATTTATTCCGTTTAATGTATTATCCTTAATGAACATATATTGACCATGATTTGCTGTCTTTTAGTGTCCTGTGTCACTTGGCGAAGTTGATAATTTGATTGCAAATTGTTAAGCAGCTAACCTTCAAAGTACATAAAGTCAGAAGTTTTTTTTCAACCATCAATTTTTTTTATTGTGCTTTATGAGTTTAGGAATCTCTGATTTAACTGACAAAGTATTTTCTTCCGTTGTTTTTTTATAAGCAAGTGTATCAATATGAGTACTGTAATCATATTTTGTTAGTTCCTGTGAAAACGATCCTGTATCTTGCTTAAAATTTTAAACAGTTTTCTTAAATGCAACTTGCTTAAAAATACACAGAAAATCATAACGCTATATCAATAGAGAAATTATTTTTTTTATCTAAGTCTGTATATAACAATAAAATTGAGCAAATAAAAATCTAATGGAAAGCAAAACTTAGTATGTTATTATATACCGAGCTGGTTAAATTATCCCAAAGAACATATATTTATCGTTTTAGGTAAAGTTAAGATACTTGTATACAAGTTTACCTGTAATAAATGATAAATTATAAATTTCTATCACTTCCATAGATTTCTAACTAATCTAGGTAATGTAAGAAGAATTTTATACAAGTTTACCTGTAATAAATGATAAATTATAAATTTCTGTCACTTCCATAATTTCAAAATAATCTAGATAATGTAAGAAGAATTTTATACAAGTTTACCTGTAATAAATGATAAATTATAAATTTCTGTCACTTCCATAATTTCTAAATAATCTAGATAATGTAAGAAGAATTTTATACAAGTTTACCTGTAATAAATGATAAATTATAAATTTCTATCACTTCCATAGATTTCTAAATAATCTAGGTAATGTAAGAAGAATTTTATACAAGTTTACCTAAAACAAATGATAAATAATAAATTTACATTATCTATAGAATTTATCTTTTCTTTTAAAATAAATATTCAAATAAATTTGATAAATCTTGAGGAACGACTGAACTGTAAACATTATATGCATTTTGAATTTTAAAATAATTTTATATGTACTCGTAGGTCATTATGGAATGCTCAGATTACATTTATATATTATAAAAATAAACGTACCTAAAAGAGAAAAGGAAATTAGCATTGTTAGTAAAAAAATTATATATATAGATACAAAAAATACAGGAAAAATAAATAGGGAAAATAATTGCTATTAGTATTCATTGCCAAATAAACTGTTATTTTTTATGTTTTTTAATCCCAACTGTTTTTTCCATGTAAAGTTTTTGCTTTAAATTAAGTTTTTCAGTCCTTGATTAGCTGTCATTAAAAGGCCTATGTCAAAGGGTTTTGGTATGGTGATTTGAATGAAAATTGTTTAGCAGTCATTCTATAGTTAAAGACAATGTTACACCTCTGTCAGAAAAAGACATTTTTTTCTACAGAAATGATCCCAGACCTTACACAAAAATAACCGTATTACTAGAATGATAATATTATTGTATTAGATATATAATTCCTCCATTCAGACTGTACATTTATTTGCTTTATTAATCATTATTATTTATTTTAAATTTAATTGACGAATTGTTACAGATGCACAAACAATAAAACAATTAAGTTTACCCAACTACAATGTTATACACAATATCATTTTTTTTAAAATCCTAGTTAAGATTTATTAAATAGGCACATTGTCAACACAACAATTTAACAAATACAGATATTTATAACTTTTTGTATAGCACATTTGTGTTAGGAGATTGTTCTTTATTGATATCATTTAAGTATGAAATCTTGCGATGTCTCAACAAGACATGGTTTGTTATGTGTGTGTTTTATTTAGTCAGGTAACAAAGGTACCATTGCATTACATTGGATTTTGTCATTTTCAAACAGATTCTTTCTTGTTTCCTGTTGTGTTTATTACAACACTGAATGTAATAAAGTACTTGTTCTTTTAACAAACATTTGGACATAACCTACTAAGTCCAATAAAATGATACCTTGAAATTCGAAATTGTGTATCGTAAGAAGTTTTTGAAGTTAAACAACATGCTTGCATAGTTTATCATTTTGATAATACATGTATTTATTCTCAAATTAGTATGAAATGCACCGACAAATACAAATATGATGTTTTCAGTGCTAGAACTTGGTCAGAAGAAATATCATTTAAACTATTTTTGTAAAGATAACAAAGTAAAACTTTCGATAATTCACACACACACACACACACACACACACACACTACCTCATATTATTCTCCATAATATTTCTACTATTTTGTAGAAAAAAGATAGTGCATCGTCAGTTTCATAAAAACCTTTAATAAATGAGTTTTGAAACGTTGGAATTGAAATCAATATTGTTTTCGATTTTACAATGATCAATCTAAGTATTAAACAGAAATATAACCAAAGACTATAACTTATTTTAACCAAAAAAAAAAAAAAAAAAAAAAAAAAAAAAAAAAAAAAAAAAAAAAAAAAAAAAAAAAAAAAAAAAAAAAATACCAGTTTGATTTTGACGTGCACACTTCAAAACTTTATACATTATCAGTGTAACTAGGGGCCGAAAATGTTGATAGATAAAAAATATTCCAAAAATTTAAAAGATATAAATGAATCCAGAGTTCCAAAAGTATATAAATCCAAACCCATTTATTGAACGCTTTGTATGAGGGAACAAATTTCAAAAATTCAAAAATTTACATCATCAGTCCAATAAGTAGGAATAAATATAAATCGTTCATCGGGCTTTGAAAAGTTCTTCATTGTAAATTAACACATTGAAGTAACACCTTTAACTTACTTTTCAGCATATTTTTCGAGTTCATTTTGACTTTGCACATATATAAGATACTATTTAGCATATTTATTATAGGTAAAAGACCTCACTGATGTGTTCAAACACCCTGGTATCATAATTGTCTAGATAAAGTGAACTTTGCATATAAAGAGCTTTTATTTATCATATTCATCCTTAAAGAATCACCACTGCTGTGTACAAACACTTCACAACATACTTGTCTGGATTAAGTTGACCTTGTACATACAAAAGAAACTATTCAGCATCTTTAATGCATTCCAAACAACAATGTTATTGATCCTATAGGCACAAAATCAAATTTCAACTTGTTTTTTGGATTGACTAACATGTTTTTTTTTACATATAAAAGGTGTTTTATTTTTTTTAACGTTTTTATGATGCTCTTTTAACGATATTTCAAAACTTTTTTTTACAATTCTTTAGAATGTTAATTATCATTCTATTTGTTTTATTGTATATTCTTCTTCCAATCCGCAAATAGCTGTACAGTTCGGACCATGCTTTATATAATAAATATCATAAGTTCATGTATTATATAAAGCAATTCTTGTTTTCATGTGCTAAAACCAATTTTCTTGTTTATTGTCACTTCTGATTGAATCGACAACTATTTTATTGTAAAATCTATCGTGATATTTTATAGGAAGAGGACGTGCATTTAAAATAATCAAAATTAACGTGGCATAAAATTAAAGATCTTTATCTCTGGACTTCCGATTGGACTATGTACTGATACACCTGCAGATGTTTACCAACTTATATTTTATTACTTTGTCTATTATATATAAAAACTGTTATTGGTTTATATTAATATACACGTTTTACATAACAAATTGCAATATATACTAATATAATTCCGGAGTATGTTGCCAGCTCTTTATTTCTTAGAAAAAACCATAATGCATAAATGAACAAATACCTTGACCTACTTTATAAATGTAGATAATACCATACCTGGTTTGTCATGGTTACATTGACCTGTTTCCAAAGAAACAATCCCTATCATGATCACGTGATAGATAGACAGGGGTGAGTTTATCACCTGCACTGGGACCTAACAGAGTTGGTTTTGTAATAACGCAGCATGAACATAAGCAATTAAACTGTTTGAGGTTGACATGTGGACATCGTAGATTCATTTAGATAAAATTAAAAACTTATGATGACGAGTGTCTTATTATTGAACATATGATTGTGTAAAGTTACGGTAATCAATCTAGCAGTAATATGTGAGGCTTCGTATTTTAATTTTGTTTTGATAGCGGGACAATGCTTTACTACAATATCGACCTACAAAGGATGTAATTAGGCAGGCTTAACCTATAATTATTTGAAAGCTTTATTTAGACAATAGAGTTATTGTGTATTACATTCAAGTCAATATTGTTTCTAAGGCGAGAATTGATTTGATTTAATTTAATGGTATTTTAAGTCCCAGTTAAGAATATTTCACTTATATCGAGACGTCACCAGCTATAGGTGAAGCGGCAGAATTTTGATCTTTTGTCAATATGCATAGAGGGTTCTTTAATGTGCCACGCCTGCCGTGACAAGGGGCATCGGTTTTTTTAATGCCCTCTAAAGGATCTCGTGACTTTTATTTCTAAATGCCGAGTACTTGGCAAAAAAAAAAGTCAGTCACTTCCAACTTTGAAGTCTTGTTCAGGCCCGCATGGGGTTCAAATATCGACCTCCTACATACGTAGCGAGCACTCTACCAACTGAGCCACCGTAGTGGTATTTTGTTTAAGAGGAGTTACTGAAATAAATTATCGGCCTTCTGCAAGCCAAACGACAAATTTTCTCGCTGTAGAATCTGTTGCAATTGGTTTTCAAATCTAGGGAATAAGATGCCCTGTGGTCTCCAACCATACGCAGTGTCCCCCACTTTATCACATGGCCGCTTGTTTTTATTTTCTAACATTTTTATTCTTTTTTCCTTGACACTCATATCTAACTGTTAAGCATTTCGGAATACATAGTTTTTCTTCTTTGAATTAGGTCGCTTTACTCTGCATATTCTTTTGTAATCTGCCACCGAACAGTCCGATAATAAAGATTCGGAGGGATTCGAGAGAATTAGTGTTATAATTAAGATATTCAAATAAAAGTTGAAAATAAACAAAACAAATGATTATAATTTCATTAGAGATGTCAACATGAAACCTTTAAGCCAAGCAGATCTAGATTTATTCCGTAACCTTGCCATTTAAGAGCCAATGTGGTTGAAAACAATGGATACCAAACATATAAACTTTATATGCTTCTTAATTCACTTAAACACGTGAACTTCCACAAGATGCTTTATTTATCAATTGAAGTTGTTTTTCTGAATCCAAGCGGACAAGACAATCAAAAAACTCTTGAAGGGGAAGCAATACGCTAAAACGGGGCTAAGAAAAAACATACCTTTGTGGACGAAATGAACTGTGAATATAGATTTCAACAGCTAACACAACCCCAATGTTCTGGTCGAGATTTCATGATTATAATCTTACGTAACATAAACGAACCAATGAGAGCATGTGATTTTAAATGTCAGGTTTTATTTTATATATAAATTTAATAAAGACGATTGATTTTTAGCTGGAGACTAATGACAAATAACAATGTCATTTCACTTCAGAAAAAAATAATTTACTGAATAAGTATGTACACAAAAAGCATTAAATATCACCTTCAGCCGGCTAAAGTATACAATATTAAACAAATACAAGATCTTCTTTAGCTCATCAGCTGTTACAAAATCCTTTAGTAAAAAGCAACACACATGATTAGAGATAATCATATTTGATTAAATCAATAAAAGGAGAACATATTTCTTACTATATTATATATATAATCATTTTGTACTTGGCCAACGTGGACGGCGTAAATGAAACACTAACATCGATACTTCTTTAACATGGTGTCCCCAGAACATCTTTAAAATTGTGAGTACCATACTTATCTGAACAAGTAGTATTCTAAAAGCTATTCCCAAATTTCGTTTTTTTTCTTTCTTTTTTTTTTTTTTTTTTTAAATTTTTCAGTTTATTAAGTATGGCTTTTTTGGTCTCAATATTCAATTTTTAAGAAAAAAGAATTTGAATTGCAAATTACTCGTGTTTGGAATTGATTTTTATTGTTTCCAATACATTAAGCAATATATATATATATATATATATATATATATATATATATATATATATATATATATATATAAATATATGACGTTAAATAATAATAATAATAATAAAATAATAATAGTAACGTAAAGAGATAGAAATAACAATAAATAACAGGTCTTTAGAGAATTCAGGTAAATATGTTAAAAAGGTGTTTTTGGTCAATACTTTAAACAAAGATTGATAAGTTAATTTATAATATTTATGATTGAAACTCATAAACATGCATTACAACTTAACAGGATTTTATTTATTTATTTATTTATATATTTATTTTGTGGATTTTTTTAAAATCAGAATTTCAACACTTCTGTCATTTTCGGTTTGGTAGTATGACACGTCTGTTCAGCATAAAACATTTTTTTAATTGTAACATTCAGGAAATTTGTTTTCATATCCAACATATAAAACATTCTGATTTTTACTACAAACAATGCTTGCTTCACTGTACACGTAGGATGCCGGATTCTACAGTATTCCAATGTTATTTGTAATTTTTCTTATTGCACAAATAACCAAGACATAAATGATTTCGAAGAAAGAATCATCTTTTAAACTATAATAATTGTAGTAAATCGGTGACAAGTTTTTTCTTTTCAAAATAAATTCACACAACCTGTAAAAACTATTAGTAGCCAAGACCTAGTTTTAAAATTATTCACTTAATTGAATACTCAACTCAAATAAAAAAAATAATTTACGCCATTTTTAAGACATTACACAGTTAAAATTGAATATCTTATATTAAAAAAGTTTAGTGTAGGTTTGTTGAACAAAAGAAAACATTGTCTCATCAAACTTTAAAATTTTTAAAACATTGATAAGAGACAAATGAGGATATTTGAGTTGGGTATACACTCAATTGAGTGAATGATTGTGAAACTGGGAACTAAACTACAATCAATTGCATGCTAAACATTATGGCGTTGTGTCAAAATCCAAAAAAAAAACATGTCAAAAATCCGTGTAAACTGCTTTTCCGTCGTTTTCTGCAATTTTAATATTATTGCACTGCTAGTTATCCCTTGTTATTTACACCAAATATAGGAAAAATACTCTTGTTTATCACACACACACACACACACACACACACACACACACACACACACACACACACGTGTCTAGGAATTAGCAAGGATGATCAAAAGATTTTCAATTAGAGGATCGCTTTCAAAGATTTCTATTTGGTTTGGATGTGCATGATGTGCATGATGAGGACTCGTTCAGCTTCTTCTCTTATTCCTTTCATGATGTGAAACATTAAATTAAATATTAATGAAAGTAAAGGGACTAAGAAACCAGAACATTCATACAACAATCACCCTTTTAAGAAAATTCAAGCCCAATCATCAGACTAAAAATAATCTAGCTACTAAACAATATAGCTACTGTGTATTGGAAGTGATTTGTTTCTGATAAAGTTTCTAACGATGGGGCTTATTATGCAGATCTACTGAAGAAACACATAGTTACTAATATAGAAAAGAGAAGTGAGAGTTGTGTCAAGAGTAATTGCTTCATCATGACAAATCTCTTGTACACAAGTCAAAATTGCTTTTTGAACAATTTTTTAACCACCCTACAGTCAAAATTTGACCTAAGTAAATATTTATTGAAACTTTTATTTTCAGGAAATAGATATTCTCTTGGCATTGAACTCAAATGTTATAAGAAGACCAAACCGAAATCTTCTTTTTTTAAAGTTAGGGAAGTTCTAAAAAGAGGTGTATTGCGATTAATTTGAACTAATTGGAAAAAGATATTATAATATTATTGCATTACATACGAATATATGTGTAATTTTCATTTTCATATATATTTTTTTTCTTATTTTGCGTTCTGTCTCTGAAACTTTTAATTTATCGTAGTACTGATAAATTTCAGATTATTTTCCTGCATTTATTCTTTTTTTAAAATTGCCTAATTGCATGTAAAGAAGAAAAGAATTTAACATTCTTTTACATTCGAGTTTGCATCAAAAGCAAATACGGTTATTTTCACAAATCCGTGTACTAGTACTGCATACCTAAGACTCAAATTCACGACCTTATCTATTACTGGATTATTCATCTACTATAACCAATATGTCATATATCACTTTTTGAATTAAATCATAAAAATACATTCAAAAAGTGGTCTTTGACAATAGATTGTCATATACCACTTTATGAATATATTTTTATGATTTAATTCAAAAAAGTGGTATATGTCAAATACATAAAAGATATTTTTTGATTATAATGAAGATCGAAATAAAAATCACGTACTGAATCTTTAAACATTTGAAACAAAAATCAATTTTATATTCTTTCTTATAATTAATTACATGTGTAACACTTTGATCACTTAAATATTTAACGTCCGTAAACTTGGGTAACGATGTGTTACACCAACGTAAGCATTATTTTACTTTTTTTGAGACAGTCAGTTTTGAGGCATGGTGTTTTCATAAACTTGTGTAATGTTATGTTACACCAACATAAGCATTATTTTACTTATTTCGAGGCAGTCAGTGTTGTGGCATGGTGTTTCGGACAACTCATACTACATTCTTCACCGTGTTCTTCGATTTAGACCCCTCGGAAAATAAGACCATTTAGAGGAAAACTTATATTTATTTGAAGATGGTCACAAGTCAAAATTGCTTTTTGAACAATTTTTAACCACACTACAGTCAAAATTTGACCTAAGTAAATATCTATTGAAAATTTTATGTTTAGGAAATAGATGATATTCTCTTGTTGTTGAATTCAAAGGTTATAAGAAGACCAAACCGATGGTTTCTTTTTTAAAAGTTAGGGAAGTTCTAAAAAGAGCTGTATTGCGGTTAATTTGAACCAACTGAAAAAGATATTGTAATATTATTGCAACATATACGAATGTATGTGTAAGTTTCTTTTTCATCTCTCTCTCTCTCTCTCTCTCTCTCTCTCTCTCTCTCTCTCTCTCTCTCTCTCTTTTTTTTTTTTGCGTTCTGTCTCTGAAACTTTTATCGTAGTACTGATAACTTTCAAATTATTTTCCTGCATTTATTCTTTTCTTAAATTGCCTAATTGCATGTAAAAAAGAAAAGAATTTAACATTCTTTAACATTCGTCGGAGTTTGCATCATAAGCAAATACGGTTTACTTTTACAAATCCTGGTACTAGTACCGCATACCTAAGACTCAAATTCACGATCTTATTATTCATCTACAATAACAAATACATAAAAGATATTTTTTGATTATAATGAAGATCGCAATAAATATCAGGTATTGAATCTTAAACATTTGAAACAAAAATCAATTTTATATTCTTTCTTATAATTAATTACATGTGTAACATTTTGATCACTAAATATCTAACGTCCATATACTTGGGTAATGTTATGTTACAACAACGTAAGCATTATTTTACTTATTTTGAGGCAGTCAGTCTTGTTGCATGGTGTTTTGGACAACTCATACTACATTCTTCACCGTGTCCTTCGATTTAGACCCCTCGGAAAATAAGACCATTTAGAGGAAAACTTATATTTTTTATTTGAAGATGGTCACAAGTCAAAATTGCTTTTTGAACAATTTTTAACCACACTACAGTCAAAATTTGACCTAAGTAAATATCTATTGAAAATTTTATGTTTAGGAAATAGATGATATTCTCTTGTTGTTGAATTCAAAGGTTAAAAGAAGACCAAACCGATGGTTTCTTTTTTAAAAGTTAGGGAAGTTCTAAAAAGAGCTGTATTGCGGTTAATTTGAACCAACTGAAAAAGATATTGTAATATTATTGCAACATATACGAATGTATGTGTAAGTTTCTTTTTCATCTCTCTCTCTCTCTCTCTCTCTCTCTCTCTCTCTCTCTCTCTCTCTTTTTTTTTTTTTGCGTTCTGTCTCTGAACTTTTATCGTAGTACTGATAACTTTCAAATTATTTTCCTGCATTTATTCTTTTCTTAAATTGCCTAATTGCATGTAAAAAAGAAAAGAATTTAACATTCTTTAACATTCGTCGGAGTTTGCATCATAAGCAAATACGGTTTACTTTTACAAATCCTGGTACTAGTACCGCATACCTAAGACTCAAATTCACGATCTTATTATTCATCTACAATAACAAATACATAAAAGATATTTTTTGATTATAATGAAGATCGCAATAAATATCAGGTATTGAATCTTAAACATTTGAAACAAAAATCAATTTTATATTCTTTCTTATAATTAATTACATGTGTAACATTTTGATCACTAAATATCTAACGTCCATATACTTGGGTAATGTTATGTTACAACAACGTAAGCATTATTTTACTTATTTTGAGGCAGTCAGTCTTGTTGCATGGTGTTTTGGACAACTCATACTACATTCTTCACCGTGTCCTTCGATTTAGACCCCTCGGAAAATAAGACCATTTAGAGGAAAACTTATATTTATTTGAAGATGGTTACAAGTCAAAATTGCTTTTTGAACAATTTTTAACCACACTACAGTCAAAATTTGACCTAAGTAAATATCTATTGAAAATTTTATGTTTAGGAAATAGATGATATTCTCTTGTTGTTGAATTCAAAGGTTAAAAGAAGACCAAACCGATGGTTTCTTTTTTAAAAGTTAGGGAAGTTCTAAAAAGAGCTGTATTGCGGTTAATTTGAACCAACTGAAAAAGATATTGTAATATTATTGCAACATATACGAATGTATGTGTAAGTTTCTTTTTCATCTCTCTCTCTCTCTCTCTCTCTCTCTCTCTCTCTCTCTCTCTCTCTCTCTCTTTTTTTTTGCGTTCTGTCTCTGAAACTTTTATCGTAGTACTGATAACTTTCAAATTATTTTCCTGCATTTATTCTTTTCTTAAATTGCCTAATTGCATGTAAAAAAGAAAAGAATTTAACATTCTGTAACATTCGTCGGAGTTTGCATCATAAGCAAATACGGTTTACTTTTACAAATCCTGGTACTAGTACCGCATACCTAAGACTCAAATTCACGATCTTATTATTCATCTACAATAACAAATACATAAAAGATATTTTTTGATTATAATGAAGATCGCAATAAATATCAGGTATTGAATCTTAAACATTTAAAACAAAAATCAATTTTATATTCTTTCTTATAATTAATTACATGTGTAACATTTTGATCACTAAATATCTAACGTCCATATACTTGGGTAATGTTATGTTACAACAACGTAAGCATTATTTTACTTATTTTGAGGCAGTCAGTCTTGTTGCATGGTGTTTCGGACAACTCGTACTACATTCTGCACAGTGTCCAACGGTTTAGACCACTCGGAAACTAAGACCATTTTAGAGGGAAACATATTTATTTTGAAGATGGTCAATTTGACTAACAAATATTCAGTTTTTATTCTTTATTTGTTTTATCATTGAGTTTACTGTCTTAGAAAACCATTTTTCACATAGGTACATTTTTATTTGAATTCGGTTAACTTGTGAATTCGAACCTTTCTGAGTAGAAAGATGGACAATTTTAATAAGTGTCAATTTGACCAATTGCTTATTGAGTATATTGTTTTGGGTAGTCATCTTCACACATTGAACATATCTGGCTTAGGTATACATGTATTATGAAAATATTTGGTATATTTTCCATAGTTTTCTGAGTGAAGTCATTTTTCTAGTTAAAACTAATAGGATTTTTCCTGTTATTTTGTTTTCTGCATTATTTTCTTGATATTATTAATATAATATATTGATTGAGTCGTTAAAAACCAATTAAACTTTACTTGTTTGTTTTTCGTGCTACAACCATTGATTGTTTTGGTGTGTATGTGCGTTTATACATGTATACTCTTTTGTATATATATCTATTATCTATCTATCTATATATATATATATATAATTAATTTGTTGATAATTTGTTGTGTATATCGTAGTCAATACGCAATTTTGAAAACTGTTAATTGTTTTTATGCATAACATACCGATCATTTGATTAAAATAAACAGAAACAATCGGAGAATTCGAAACAGTTACATCATCATGACCACTGTAGTATTTATAAAAACAGAGATAATCACCACTGCGCAGAATCACCGGACATTGTTTACATCTGTGAAGCATGGGGGTGAAAGCATTCTTTATATTTAAAAAGTATAAAATCGTATAGAAAGATTGAATTTTTTACATGACAACAACAATATTGAGTTGATTTTTCAGTCAAAGTGTTTTGTAATCATTTATGTCGTTTGGTCGTAACATGAGAGAATAAACCTTAGGTGCGCAGAATCACCGGACAGCATCGTATACACACACACACACACACACACACACACACACACACACACACACACATATATATATATATATATATATATATATATATATATATATATTTTGTTAAAAAATTTCATTCATCATAAAAATATTTTCGAACACGTTTTCATATATTTTTCCACTAAATTATGTCTTTTGCCAAATAAAAACAAAGTAGACCCGTCCAATTGAGATAAGCTACACGTGCGCAGGCGGGATGAGATAAATCAATTACATATGCAAGGAATGTATATAGATTATATATATATATATATATATATATATATATATATATATATGTGTGTGTGTGTGTGTGTGTGTGTGTGTGTGTGTGTGTGTGCAGTTTAAATAAATGGTGTGTGCAAAGTTGTTCGTAGATTGTAACCCTTTTGAATCACCTTACACCTTAGTTTACATACAGAGCTATGACCTTGAACTTTATTTTGACATCTTTTATTCCTTTTTTTATTTGTACTGAATGTTTATGTTTTTTAATAATGTGGGCAGGGATTTGACCATTGTTTGATTCGTGAAGATATTGATATGAGAGTAATTGATCGTAATGTTTAAAGTATTTATCGAAAATCGCATCTGCGACAACAACATTGTGAAAGTAAAGTATTAATAATGGAAAAAATGTCGAATTTATTTTACTGTAAAGATGAGTAAGAGACACAATTGGCATTCTGTTGTGAAGTTGTTGAGATATTACTCTTTAACAATACTATATAGAAGTCAGGGAATTGTATCTGAAGTATTACACTTGGCAATGACCCATAAATAGAATAACACGAAACAATACAAGTGACAGAAACGACTGTAAGACTGTCAAATGTAAAAATCTCGTTAAATAAAAGATCAAATCTGACATAAAATGTAAAAACAATTTCACTCTAAATGTAAAAAAAAACTACAAATGTAAAAACTTGACATTAAATGTAAAAAGCATTTGATGCTAAAGTAAAAACATTTTAACGCTAAATGTAAAAATGTCGATTAACGTTATATGTGAAAACAAGTGATAAATGTAAAACAAACACATAGCTCACGTTAGCATAAATCTGCATTTGAACCGAGTGCACATAGTAGGCTTCCAATGAAAAACAAAAATCAAAGTACTAAAAAGCGTTAAGCTGGCACCTATGTGTGGTTTCTAAAGATGTAATTAATGTTTTACAGGATTTCAGTGTAGACTAAAGTCGTCTTTATAATGCTGGCACACTGTTAGTGATGCCGAAATCGAACCCACATTTACATTTAGAGTAAAAACTGTTTTTACATTTAATGTCAAATTTGATCTTCTTTAAATTTAACGTGATTTTTACATTTGACAGTCTTACAAACGACCAAAACAAGGCAAGAAAATTTCTTTTTTTCCCCACCATATAAATAACAGTATATCGCTTTAATTCACATATTTAGGATCATCTTTTATACACACTTTAGACACCGATGATACATTTCTTAAGGTCTGAGGGACCACTGCGGTAGCTGAGTTGGTAGAGTGCTCGCGCGAAGTCGAAGGTCGTGGGTTTGAACACCGGCCGGGTCTGACCCAAGACTTGAAAGTTGGTAGTGACTGTTCTTTCGCCAAGCATTCGGCATTGCGAAATGAAAGTCACGGTTCTTTAGGATGAGAACTTAAAATAAACGAGGTCCCGTGTCATGGCAAGCATGGCACGATAAAGAATCCTACTGTATTTCTGCACTTTCGCCTATAGCTGGCGACGTCTCGATATAAGTAAAATATTCTTGACTGGGACGTTAAACACCATTACTTAACTCTTAGGGTCTGTGGAAATAGTTCTTTCTTGGACTATGTGGAACTTGTTGGGTCCACATCACTGCTGCTTTACTAAGTGTTTTTTTTCTTATTTGCTTCCTTAAACAGTTAATATTTTCTTAATAAATAAATAATAATAAATAAATAATAACTTATATGTAAAACATCTCGAATTCCCCACCACTTTTTATTTGTTTCGTCAAGTTTTGGATTTTAGCGACAAATCTAGAGAGGCATTGAAGGTAATCGTAAGAAGAAACAGGCTTTAATTGGAACTTAACAAAAGGAAGCGATTAATGAAGTCACAAAGATTTTGAAGGACATTATGACGATGTTTCATAATATTTTTCTGAAATGAATTATTATGTGTATTATAACATGCAAATATTGCTGGTTCATTGTCTGGTAAGATATAAAATATATAGTATGGAAAATGCGTATTAATAGACCACGGATTGTCAAATTAGTAATCCGTCCTAAAAAAATACCTATTAACCAAGTCAATGGTTTTCACGAAATCTAGTGTTCCACCTAAATTTATTTTATTTTGGTCCAAAAATGTGTTTGACCTTTCTTTGTTCATCGTGTTTTCTTTTAATTGTTATTGTTTCCTATTCTTTTGTTACCTAGTTTGATGCCGTCTTTGTTTTTTTTTTCTGCTTGGGGATCGTTTTTTTTTCTGTATAAAAAGTGTACAACACGTTCTGAAATAATTGATAATAAAATTATGTCTTAATTTAAACTTATTCACACGTCTGAATATTCAAATTGATATTCAGTTCTGTCTGCTTTTTATACTTGTATACTGATATTTGCTGTATTTGTTTCTTATTATTAGGCAATGATAACATAACAAAAGAAAAATACAAATATTTTGTAATGCGAACCATTATAAGCACATTCTATCATTTGATCTGGTGAGTCGTCCATAGTTTTGGTTAGTTGATTGTAATAGTGTTTAACATCGCGTCAGTAATCATATCCAGTAATGACCTTTAAGCATTAATCTAAATCGATATTATAGCCATGTCTGTCAAAACATTTCAGCCACAATGTAATAGTGTGACTTGTCTGCTGCAATATGCCAAGCACAACACAATCGATAGTAAGACCTTGT
>JARBDR010000743.1:35000-48688 GCA_029721355.1 Tegillarca granosa | reverse complement strand
GCAACATTGGTAATGTCCATAGCTAACTCTAAGATAGTGTAACATTCCCCTATACTACCATCACCTCCCTAATTGACAACATTGGTGATGTTCAGAACTAATCCTGATATAGTGTCACATTCCCTAAAATCTGCCATCACTTCCTTAATTGGCAACATTTGTGATGCCAAGAGCTAACCCTGAGATAATGTCTCATTACCCAAATATCTGCCATCACTACCTTAAATTGGCAACATTTGTGATGCAAAGAGCTAACCCTGAGATAATGTCACATTACCCAAATATCTGCCATCACTTCCTTAATTGGCAACATTGGTAATGCCAAGAGCTAACCCTGAGATAATGTCACATTACCCAAATATCTGCCATCACTACCTTATTTGGTAACATTTGTGATGCCAAGAGCTAACCCTGAGATAATGTCACATTACCCAATATTTGCCATCACTACCTTAATTGGCAACATTTGTAATGCCAAGAGCTAACCCTGAGGTAATGTCACATTCCCAAAATCTGCCATCACTTCCTTAATTGGCAAAATTTGTGATGGCAAGAGCTAACCCTGAGATAATGTCACATTCCCCAAATATCTGCCATCACTTCCTTAATTGGCAAATTTGTGATGCAGCTAACCCTGAGATAATGTCACATTCCCAAATCTGCCATCACTTCCTTAATTGGCAAATTTGTGATGCTAAGAGCTAACCCTGAGATAATGTCACATTACCCAAATATCTGCCATCACTACCTTAATAGGTAACATTTGTGATGCCCTTAGCTAACCCTGAGATAATGTCACATTCCCCAAATATCTGCCATCACTTCCTTAATTGGCAACATTGGTAATGCCCTTAGCTAACTGAGATAGTGTCACATTCCTAAAAATCTAACATCATTTCCTTTATTGGCAACATTGGTGATGCAAAGAGCTTACCCTGAGAATGTGTCACATTACCAAAAATCTGCTATCTCCTCTTTAATAGAAGTATGTTATTTAGGATCACTTATTGTAGTTGACCTTGGTAGATACAGGGGGACAATATCAATATGATATGGTATAATATTCTTGTATATTAAAGGGGCCACTGTGGCTGATCGATCTAAAAAGCACACTTACAAAACAAAGTGTCATAATATAATATTAATCACTACAATTTTCATATTGCATAAAAATAATAATAATAATTATAGTACCCTTAATGTGACTTTTATCAAGGTTTTTGATAATTGAAACCCACCTTAAGGGTTGTGCACTTGCAAAATGTTTGTTGCATAAAACAACATCAGCAATATTTCAGCTTTGAGCTTATTTGTTATTGAGTCTGTACAATCATTAGTTCCTTAGATTGATCAAGAGTTTTATGGTTTGTACTAGCATGTGCTTATAATATTAGTCAAATACAACTTTTTTTCAGAATTGATATTTATAAAATATTTCTATAGACTCAAAGGCAGATTGTAGGACTAGGTATTGACATCTCAGATGGACTTTTATTTTGGACTGATCTGTCATCCTCATCAACAGAAAAGGGTATTTGGAAATCTGGCATCAATGGAGAAAATGCACAAAGAATTTTGTCTGGCAGTGGTAAGTTTATTGTCTAAAAGTATATGAAAATAAGTGGTCCTATTTGCACCATATTTGGTGTTCTACGGACACTTGTGATCAGTTATTACATTGGTCAAAAGCTGTTTAATTGCATTAATGATTTTTTATAAGTTTATAAGATAAATGATAAATATGCTGATGTTTTTATCTAGTTTTCATAAGTACACACTTTTGAGATTTTTAGAGTGCTATTTCACTTGCCCAAAATGTTGCAGGTAAATATCACGAACCACTTGACTCATAATTTATAGTGGTATCAGAACCAACAAATAGAGGTTAACAACAAGGGAAAAATCCCTTTATCACAGTCTACTTGGGTTGAACACACAAAGATAGAAGACCCCTCTATTTGAACTCTGACACATTTACCACTAAGCCACAAAAGCCACGCCAATAAGAATGCATTAAACAAATTCTGATTCAAGAAACATGGGTTCAAATCTTGCTGGCTCTGGGATAGAATTATTTTGACCAGTAGAAGAGGTTCAGAGACATTACATGTGTTAATGGAATAAGAACATATGTTACTGGTTCAATTATATTACTATATGTTACTGGTTCAAGAATAATTAATATGTTACTGGTTCAAGTATATTACAATTGTTACTGGTTCAAGTACATTACATATGTTACTTGTTCAAGTATATTACATATGCCACTGGTTCAAGTATATTGCAATTGTAACTGGTTCAAGTACATTACATATGTTACTGGTTCGAGTACAATACATTGTTACTGGTTCGAGTACATTACATGTGTTACTGGTTCAAGTATATTGCATATGTTACTGGTTTAAGTATGTTACATATGTCACTGGTTCAAGTATATAATGTATTTCACTGGTTCAAGTATATTACATATGTGACTGGTTCAAGTATATTGCATATGTTACTGGTTCAAGTATATTACATATATGTTACTGTTCAAGTATATTACAAACGTTACTGGCTTAAGTATATTACATATGTCACTGGTTCAAGTATATTACATAATTATGTCACTGGTTCAAGAATATTACATAATTTTGTCATTGGTTCAAGTATATTACATATGTCACTGGTTCAAGTATATAATGTTTTTCACCTGTTCAAGTATATTACATGTGTCACTGGTTCAAGTATACTGCATATGTTACTGTTTCAAGTATATTACATATATGTTACTGTTCAAGTTTATTACAAATGTTACTGGTTTAAGTATATTACATTTGTCACTGGTTCAAGTATATTACATAATTATGTCACTGGTTCAAGTATATTACATACTTTTGTCACTGGTTCAAGTATATTACATATGTCACTGGTTCAAGTATATTACATAATTATGTCACTGGTTCAAGTATATTACATATGTCACTGGTTCAAGTATATTACATATGTCACAGGTTCAAGTAATTATGGGTATTGGAATTGGAATTAAAGAAGTTTTATTTAGAGAAGTCTTTTAGGTAACAGTTGTATTTTAAGAATTACAGTGGGGATAAAATTCTGACTTCCTTTTACTGTTTTTTTTTAAAGATATTGAAGTTCCATTTATTGAAGTTTCAATGTTTGAACTTTTCAGCTATTGGTTTGGAACAGCCCACAGGACTGGCAGTTGACTGGGTAAACAAATTATTATACTGGACTGACCCTGATCAGAGAACTGTTGAAATATGTGATTATAATGGGAAGAAGAGGCTGACTCTTATAACTCATGGACTGTCACATCCTAGAGGTATTGTGTCGGATCCTATAAATGGGTAAGTACTGGTATTGTGATTTTTTTTTTCAAATTAAATTGGAGAATTTTGTAACTATTTTAATAGATAATTTTTTTTACTTAGCAATGTTTTATAAACCAAATAGTTACTCATAAATTGTCTCATGCTAGGATCTGTGCATGTGAGATTAAAAAATAGTTGGCGAGAGGGACTGTGCACAGTTTGGAGCATTCAGCCATCAAGGCTCCATAGGATACAAGAGAGTTTATAAAACATTACAGGTCTAACTGACTGAAAAGTTAACATTTATCTGGCTTTTGGACTGGTCTAAATTTTAAACTCTGAATAAAAGTACCATATTATTTTCTTTGAACTTAAAGAGTCTGTTTTAAATAAACTATAAAGTTTCAGAGAGATTACTGTTTGACGTTGATTTTACAAGCCTGAAACTACAGTCACTTCATGATCACTGGTCCTTTTTTCAGAAAGATCCTCTTCAAGCCTGTATATGACATTGCTGATTGTAAGAAAAGTCTATTTTGACATGTGTAACATGAAGTATCAGTGTGACCCAGATTGTCCCTAAAATGTGACTTAGCACAATGGTTGGATGGTATTTTGTTTCAGGAGTATAGAAATCTTAGCAAAATATGAACCAGTTTTTTCATCTTCATGATACAACAATAAAAAGCTATTTTAGCTGTGTCAACCTTTCAGAAGTTTTGTTTGCCTAAAATTAATACTGAACAAAGGTAGTTTTCCCTGGAAAAATATGAAATTTCCCAATTTGAGCAATGACATTCTCAAACACAATCAAACAGTTTAAATTAAATCTAGGAGTTAAAAACTGTCCTATCCAACAAAATATGTCAGATATTTTCACAATATAAAATCTTTGAACTCCAAAATTATGAGCATATAAACCAGTCCAACTTTTCCCAATCTGATAGGTAGAAGGTAGTTTTTAACAGTCATGGCAAAATCACTGTCCTTTTTAGAAATTCCATTCTCTGTAAAGCCAAGTGACCCATTGACTTTCGTAGACAGGTGTCATCTATTTTAAATTTGTCACTTTAAAAGGTTTTACTGTATTGATGTACTTGCATTTTGTGTTGTTTCAGATTCTTATACATCGGTGATCAAGATTTACATGTAATACACAGATGTAGGTTGGATGGAAAAAAACTGTATTGTGTGGATGTCAAAAAACCAAAGTAGCTGTACTTTTTGGCCTAATCAGTTGTCTATTAACTACAATACAGGGTAAGATTTATATAGTTCTCACCTTCCGTGCGCAAACAATATACCATAGGGCTTTGTTTCTTATTTACAGCCGATCATCCACCTTGACGGCTTATAATGCATCATGTAGATTGAAGTGTTGTGCAGAACAGAGAATTCATACAGGTGTAATTTATTTGACCAGAAGAAACTTTAAGTTTAGAGAAGTGTTGAATTAGAAGTTGAGAATAATAGAATTTTACACCAATCTTGTCATCCTTTTGACAGTAACTTCATGAAGAACAACTCTGATGAATGTGCAATTATAATAAAAATAACAGAGCAGAAATCAGGTGTAAGGGGAATAACTCTAATATGTTAATAAAACACCTTGCTTCATTAATTACATCCCTTACAATAATATATACTCCTCATGAAACTGAGATAGCCTATACATGCTTATGTGAGATGCCATATCAGTAAGATTAATCTTTCAAATATTTAAGAAAGCCATCACAGATGAGAATAAATGTTTTCTAAGTTTGAAACTGCTTCATCCAGTTCTGGACATTGAAAATATTCATCTGAGTTTGAGATCTATTTGTTACACTGTTACTGATGTAGGACCAATTTTCACTTATAAGCAATAAAAATAATGATTTGTCAGCAAATATTTGCATCTATTGCCCTGCTGCTCTCAATATCTGTGTTTTCTTAAATGACAAAATTATTTTTATTGACGTTCTCCCATATATAACAATTATGACATCGATAGTTTAGAACAGGTAAATGCTTGTAACTTTTTTTTCCATTAAAATGATTGGAAAAGTGTTCTCAACCTATAGTGACATAGAGAAATCTGGACATAAAAAAATCAATGGTAAAACATTGTCTGTGGGGGCCATCTCATGCAAAAGGCCATGGTTGATCCTCTTGACCATTAACAGAGTTGAATTGAAATAAAATATCTTAAGTAATTTTAGTCAGAAATAAGGTTAACATTTACAAAATTAAATATTTGTTTCCATGCAATTTGAGTTTACATTTATGAACCTTTCATACAGATGTATAAATTTTGGGTTTCTGCATGTCATAATAATAAAGTAAAATTTTTGGTCATATAGTGCCTGCAAATAAAAAAGTTGGTCATAACAGTTTGTTGAATGATGACATTCCTTTTAGTCATATTCAGTCATAGATCAAAATTTAACAAATGAAAGCCTTTATGATACAGACTAGAATCTTTTGTAAAATCCTTGATGCATGCTCATCTGGTGACATATTTCGTGACTTTGATTGTCTAAAAGAGGAGAAATCAATTTGTGATACTATATTATTTGATCTGAACTCTTGGTAGTTAACCAAAATTACAGCAAAGAAGGAAATGTTGTTGTGACAACTTGCTGGTTATTAAAAAACATGGAGCAGTGCACTTGAATCTGTAATTAAAATCTTAATAAATGCTCAATTAGTGATATATGTAACAGAAGGGAGAAAAATGCAGGGTCGGACTGGGGATCAAACCCTGGACCTTCCGCACTATAGGCAAGTGCTCTACCAACTGAGCTACCCAGACCGCTACATTTCTCCCCTGTTATTCTTGAGTTTCCCATGGTTCTATGGTAAATTTCATCCCAAATTCCCTCAGATGGACTTAATAGGGCTGGATATTTGTCAGTCCACCACTTCTGAAGGGCCACACTGGCCACCAAACTGTAACAGTAGGGAGAAAAATGCAGGGTCAGACCGGGGATCGAACCCTGGACCTCCTGCACTATAGGCGAGTGCTCTACCAACTGAGCTACCCAGACCGCTACACATATTTCTTGACTTTAATGGTATAGAAGCACAGAAATTAACTTGTAATAACAGTTGATTTGAACTCTTGATATTTAATCAAACCAAAACAGAGTAGGAAATATTGCCAAGTTATGTTTCAATTAATATATGATATGAAAATATCCTTTTACCTGGTTATTAAAGCTGCATTAAGTTTTTCAATTTTCTGAATTTTTTTGATTTTCTAAAAATATATTTTTTTAAAAATAGATAACTTCTAATCAGGATCTGTAAGAATCATTTTCTAAAATTTCATTCCTATTAGTTGTAAATAAATGGGTTGGTCAGTGTTAAACAGTAATAATTATTTACTTGGAGCATGCACATATATGGAAATTCCAATGAATTGAAGGTGAAACCTGACAAACCTATTTGCATTGACGTTACATATCCCTTACTAAGTCACAAATGACATATTTAATGAAATTCTGTGTTTAATTTATCGTATTTCACCGTTTTGTAAGTTGTGTTTAAATGACCAAGTTTTTGATGTCGTAACCACATTCTAAAATTAGATCCCACAGGCTGCATCTTGCTGGGAAATCATTGTTATTTCTGTATTTATTCAAGCTTTTATCGTTGAACCAAATGTAAAATTGTTCATTAGGAACATCATTAATTAGATCAGCACTGTTTTAGATTTTTTCCTAGGAAAACTTAATGCAGTTTTTAAAAAAAGGAGAAGCACATTTGAATTTATAATAGAAATCTGTTACACTTGCTCAAATAAGGAAATTTTGCTTGTATTTAATCTACAATTTAATAGTGGTGATTGTACTAATGCATTGTAGTAATGTATTGTAACTCTTCATAAACATTGTTAGTACATAACAACACAAGTTTAAATTTACAATTGAGCAGGACATATCATTAAAATCTTTTTTATAAGCTGACAATTTTTTAATAGTTCTTAAACAGAAAAGAAAAACACTGAAAAAAATTTTTTTTTTTTTTACCTGGGCCTGTTTGGTCTATTTTGGGCTTAATTTTGATTCATAATTTTCTCTTAAGGAAAATACATCTGCTATGATAGAAATTTTCAATTAATGCTGTTTTCTTTGTTTTCTGATTTTAGGAGACTTTATTGGACAGATGGTTGGACATCTAGCATATGCTCTTGTAAACTTGATGGAACAAATTGCAGTCCACATAACATAACTGTCGGTAGAGATTCAAATGTATTTGGTCTTGGTCTGATGGGGAGTGGAGGAGACACAGTAATTTATTACTCTGGGTTACATAATAGTACAGTCTCTGTGTTGGACAGCTCAAGAAATTCAGTTTTGACGCCTGGAGCAAAAGCAACCAAGAGCTATTTTATAGTTTCTACTGACAAAACAATTACTCAGCCAAATGGTAATGGAACCTGCCAGCATACCATGTGATCAGTACCTCTAAACATTTGTATGGAATAACATGGATAAAGTTTACATCAAATATTTTTGAAAAAATGTTGATGTTATTGGAAAACGTCACTTTATGTGATTCCTTGTCAATAGAAATAATTGTCTCACACAAGTGCTATGAGGTACCATGCGGTGCTCTGGAGAATTCCATTTAAAAAAATATGAATTTTTCTTTATCAATTCTTTCAAGGAACTAATTACTACCTTAAGGAACTTTTTGTAGAAGAATTTTTTATGTCTTTTTAAATATATGAACTGGCTTTAGTGTCTTCTGCTGTCAGTGTTCACCAATAATTTTCAAGCAACAACATTTGTAATTATAAACGTGATTTGCTATTTATATCCTTGAAAACATACTGTAAATGGGGAATCTTTACATCAGTTAATTTTCACTAGAATTGTGATTTCAAGATTTCTGATGTTTTTTTATGTTGTTTGATGTTGGCCAGTGCAGATGCAGTCAAATTTCATCAAAAATATTCGTCTTAATACTTGCATTATTTTACACAAAAAAATTATATTTGCAAAAATTTCCCCATCTGCTCTGGTTTTCTCTACTATCTTAGAATTAAATGCCGCTTGATAAGTAAATACTCTTGACTGGTTCATAAAATACCTTTTACTTCTCCACTCTGCTACCACTACTGCTGTATCTGAATGCTTGCACCGTAAGTTGGAGGTCATGGGTTCAAACCCCGACCGGGTCAGACCTATCGAGACTTGAAATTTGGTAGTGACTGTCTTTCGCCAAGCACTCAGCATTACGAAATAAAAGTCACGGTTCTTTTGGATAGGAACTTAAAATAGATGAAGTCCCGTGTCACAGCAAGCGTGGCACGGTAAAGAACCTGCTGTATAATGCCATCAGGACAATGCACAGGCAAAATTTCTGCATTTTCACCTATAGGTGGTGACATCTCGATATATTTTTGTGAAATATTTTTGACTGGGACGTTGAACACTATTACTCAACTCAGCTCCACTTTGCTACCTACCTAACACCTAGATAACAAAAACTAACAAGCTAATTTAGTAAAATAATGAATATGACTGTATGTTGTAGGTAACTCACCTTGTAGTACTACTAGCTGTTCTGATATATGCGTACCTACAGATCAACGTTCAGCCAGCTGTGCCTGTCCTTCATATTCAGCAAAAGTGATGATCAATAAACAAAATTGTGGTAGTAAGTATGAAATATATACAGAATAATTTTCAATTGACACTTTTGATTGAATTCTCAAGGGGTAGTATTTTTCACCTCATTTTTTCCTCATATTGGTATTATCTTGGATATGTTCCTTTACCTCGGATAAGTTCCTAAATAGCCAGAAAAAGGTCATTTAAAGAAACTTTTTTCTTTTGTAATGCTTATTATAAGATACAAAATCTACTAAAACTATTCAAGTAAATGAAGTGTAGGAAGTCCCAAATTTGATTGTCAGTCTTACCCTGTTTTTTTCCATCCTGACAACCAGTGCTGCACTTATAAGTCCTACTGGCCATACAAAAGTCAAAGGAAGTTTTAGTGAGATTTTGCACTTGAAGTATTGTGGGAAATTCAAGAATATTAGGAATGGAAGTAGCAGCCTTGGTTAGCAAATTGGTGTAGCATTCGCCTATTGTATTGGAGGTCCCAGGTTTAATCCCCAGTTTACCCCTAAATTTTTCTCAAATCTGCTACATATATATCAGATTTTTCAAATTTAGCACATAAAGACAGACAAATTTGTGTTGCCAATATCGTTGCTGTGGAGTGGGCCCAGAGTGTCAATTATTATTTTTTATGATAAAATGTTTTGTTGTTACAAGTAACCAATCAGTTTTGAATTTCAGTGAAATGCAACATAACAAAGAAAGTTACGTGCACTTTTAGTGTCTCATTCCTGACGGGGCACTACTTGCTGATTGGTCTAAGCCATTCTTTAAAAGATCACATTGTTTTTCAAAACCTAGGTTGGAATTCCAATTGGGCAGATCCTTGGTTGTCAAAAGTGAGTGATTTTCTCCAGACACTCCAGTTTCCTACATAAACATGCAATGAATTTACAGTTTATTCTGGAAAATAGCAGACTATTTCCTGTTTTACTTTGTGTCTCAGAAACCAGAGACCTGAGATCAGACTGTACACAAGTAAATAGCTAATAACAAATTTAACTATGATTAGCTGTTGCAGTTGTATTACTTCCAATATCTTATGGTATATGTGATGCAATGTACATAGTTTGTTGTTAATTTTTCACATTTTTAATTTCAAAAAATAAATTTTCGAGTAAATCTGAAATGTGTTATTTCTTTATGAATCAAGGCCTTGCTAGTGGAGTGATTTAAAGCCGTTGCTTTGGATTAAAGTGCCTCTCATGACTTAGTTCAAATCCCACTCTGGCAGAGCCACTATGGTAAATCAGTTTGTAGAGTGCTTGCTTTGTATGTTGGAGGTCGAGGTATCTTACCCTGGACTTGTCTGACCAAGACTTGAAAATTGGAAGTGACTGTTCTTTTGCCAAGTACTCAGCATTTAGAAATGAAAATCATTGGGTCCTTTGGATGAGACCTTAAAAACTGATGCTGTCACAGCAGGCATTGCATGTTAAAGAATTATCCCTGCACATTACTGTAAGCCCACTGCAAAGGTCAAAATTTCAACCACTTCACATGGCGAGGTCCGATGTAAATGAAATATTCTTAACTGGAATATAAAATTCCATTAAATCAATCAGTAAATTAATCAGTCAATCACTCTGCCAGATCCTAGTGTAAAAAAGTTGTCAGTAATCTTATTGAAGGAATTTAGTTTTGTTTGGGCACAACGGTTTCCTCCACCATCCCTGAACAGATTGTCTCAATATAAAGGAAGAAATTTTGATTGGGGCAAAAAACCATTAATTTAATTTAATTCAATTTTCATGAAGCTGTTTTCTTTTACCTTTGGAAATAAAAAAAGGAACCTGCTAGAAGACATTTTGAGACTTAAAACCAAGTATTAAATCCGAAAATATCTTTCATAGGGTTATTCTGGCCAAGCCTTAAAAAATGAAATGTTTAAAAAAAATGGAGACAACATGGTACCATAAATTTATGTAGTTTATTAAAAAGATTTGTATAAGTTGAAGAAAAAAATTATAGAAAGAGATGAAATTTGGTTCATTAAAAAACTATACAGAGATTTTAAAAATGGAAAGGGTTTACCAATAGACAGTGTAAAAAAAACTATATTATTTTAGGGGACTGTGGAACAAGATCATCTTCATAATTGGACATTGATAGCCTATATATAGCTATTAAACTGCATTTTGTTTAGCTTCAGAAGTAATTGAGACTTGTCATTGCTACCTATTATTTCGGGGCAAGAGCACCTTGCACCTAATATTATCGAACATTGTAAGCATATTAAAACTGCATTTTTTTTAGCTTCAGAAGTTATTGAGACTTTCCATTGCTGCCTTTTATTTTGAGGGTAACTGATAAGAGCACTTTCTATATTAAACATTGATAGTCTATTAAAACACATTGTTTAATTTCTGTTTTTTTGAGGGCAATTGGTAAGAGTACTTTCTAATAGGAACAATATTAGCCTATTAATATTTTGAATTTCAGCTCCAGAAGAAATTCTTCTCTATGCCGACACATTGGCTGGTGAAGTGGGGATGGTTTCAGCTGCTTTAAAACCAATTGAAAATGTATTGCATCCAAGTACATTAATAGCTCGTGCTGAAAATCCAGTAGCAGTAACATTTGATAGTATAAATAATGTAAGAAAAATAATTTTCCTATCTTCCTTTTTGTCATTTGTTCTCTCTGAATCTGTGTAGACAGTCCTAGCATGACAATTTCTCAGTTTGCTTGCTTGTAGTCAGTTTCATCTAAGGATTCTGGGGGTTCCCTATTGAAGATAAAATTAAATGAATTTTTTGTACTTTTGTATTTTATTGGACTCTAGGGTTTTTTTTTTTTTTTATTTTTTTATTTATTTATTTTTTTTACTTTGTCTCTTTTAAAAATTTTCTTCTTTACAATTACTGAACCAATTTAAGCCAATTCATATGTCCTAATTGAAATGATTAGGTGGCCAATTAGCATCACAAGGTAAGCAGGCACCTCCCAAAACTATGGTATGATGCTGATCTACTTAATGATGTTCCTATTGAACAATTTGGTTCAATGATAAAAGCTCGAATAAATATAGAAATAGTAGTAATGTAGCCTGCGGGATCTAATTTTAGAACATGGTTACGTCATAAAAAAAACAGTCCATTTAAATACAAATTACAGTGAAATAGATAAATTAAACAAGAATTTCAATAAATTTGTCATTTGTGACTTTGTAAAAAATAAATGACACCATTGCAAATACATTTGGATATTAATGACCGACAATTATTGCAATTTGTCAGGTCTCCCCTTTTATTCATTCAAGTCTCTACATCAGTGCGAATGCTCCAAGCTTGTAATAATAATCGTTAAACAAGTGACCAACCCATTTGAGAATTCCATTTATTTACAGCAAATAGGAATGAAATTTTAGAAAATGAATATCATGGATCATGATTAGAAGTTATCTTTTCAAAGAATATATATTTTTAGAAAATCAAAGAAAATTCAGAAAATTAAAAAAATTAACTTTAAAATTTGTGTTTGCTTTTTTGTTTATGGTCATGACAACAACTCAAACATCCTGCCTTCTCAATGAACATAAGTTCAATAATTCTGCATTAAAAGCAAAATATTGTTTATAATACAGGAGGTGTATTTTAGTGATATAGGAAGCAGTACAATTGAGAAAGTTAAATTAGATGGAACTGGTAGAATGGAACTTCTGAACAATGCAGAGGGAATCGATCAAGTAGAAGGTAAACAGTGATATAGTGAACTTGTTCTGCCAAGGAAAATTTAGGATTTGTGTGCATTAATAACATCTTTCCTGAAACTGCTTATAAAACAGATGTATAGCCATTGCAGATTTATTTATGAACCCTGTGTATTTCAGAAATATTTTTAACTCATTGCTACAGATGTTTTTAAGCTAATTCTTTGACAAATTTTATACATAGAAAAAAAAATGTATTATCATATCATTTACTTCAATTTTTTCATGAAAAGATGTATATTTTATATATATCTGAGGAATTTTAGTTTACCCAAATTTTTCGGATTTTGAAAATAACATTTTTAAAAAATTATATGTGTGTGTGTGTGTGTGTGTGTGTGTGTGTGTTAGTTTTTTATTTATTTAGATATATATTTTTTGCCAAGTATTGAATAAACCACTTTTTTAAAATTTTGCCAAATTCAAAGCTATTTAGCATTAAAAAATCCTTGGTTAATACAATATTAAAATTGTGTTTGACATAGCTGCAAAAAAATTCAAATGAATATTAACTGCCATTAGTATAATACAGGATCTGTTAGGGATTTTGTTCTATACATACTTTTTTTTTATTTGATTGATAACTCAAATATATCCAAGACTTAGAGCTACATATAATTGTTAAAAGTACAAAAGGAATTCGCCAGTGTACCACGTGATACCTCATAGCATTTGTGCGGGACAATTATTTCTATTGGCAATGGAATTGCATAAAGTGATGTTTTCCCGTAATAACGACGTGTTTTGGGAATATTTGACCTAACTGTTATCCATTTCATTCCGCACAAACGTTAAGAGGTATTGGTCACATGGTACCCTGGTGCGTTCCATTGCATTGACAAAGTTTTGACATAGTTTAGATTTAAAAGACAGTATTTACATTTTTAATTACATTTTTTCCACTTATATGAATTGTTATAGGCATGGCAATTGACACAAAACAGCGCAGATTATATTTCTCAAATCATGGATACACAGATAAGGATAGTGTAGCATTTTGGCACAAGATAGAAATGATAAGTCTTGACAAAACACAGAGACGCA
>JARBDR010000743.1:0-30000 GCA_029721355.1 Tegillarca granosa | reverse complement strand
GGATGTAACGATACCATGGGTGGGATTTATCAGTGGAACTTGAATCCACAATCAACACCGATTGAGCTTAAGATGAATGTCAGTCAACCACATGGTATAGCTGCAAATGCAAGGTAAAGCACACTTTCATTATTAGTCTATAATGTACTATATTCCAGATTTTTACATAAGTCGACTTCTGTTTGAGGAATTATATTGCTAATTGGCAGAGATCACCAAATCATAATTTAAAGATCATGAAATGAAATATACCAGTTGGGGTTGTTTATCTTAGATTTTTAACTCATTTAAACAAATCTCAAGTTTAACAACAAGTTTAGCTATGCTTCTCTAAAGGAATAAATAGGCTAAGCTGTTCTCATCTGAAGGAGTACTCAAGTACAGCTATTTTCATCTTAAGCAATACTCAAGTTAAGCTTTTTTCATCTGAAGGAATATTCAAGTTTAGCAATTCTCTACTGTAGAAATACTCAAGTTAAGCTTTTCTCAACTGAAGTAGGACTCAAGTTTGGCTATTTTCATCTGAAGATAAATTTTAGTTGAGCTATCTTATCTGAAGATAAATTTTAGTTGAGCTATCTTATCTGAAGATAAATTTTAGTTGAGCTATCTCATCTGAAGATAAATTTTAGTTGAGCTATCTCATCTGAAGATAAATTTTAGTTGAGCTATCTCATCTGAAGATAAATTTTAGTTGAGCTATCTCATCTGAAGATAAATTTTAGTTGAGCTATCTCATCTGAAGATAAATTTTAGTTGAGCTATCTCATCTGAAGATAAATTTTAGTTGAGCTATCTCATCTGAAGATAAATTTTAGTTGAGCTATCTCATCTGAAGATAAATTTTAGTTGAGCTATCTCATCTGAAGATAAATTTTAGTTGAGCTATCTCATCTGAAGATAAATTTTAGTTGAGCTATCTCATCTGAAGATAAATTTTAGTTGAGCTATCTCATCTGAAGATAAATTTTAGTTGAGCTATCTCATCTGAAGATAAATTTTAGTTGAGCTATCTCATCTGAAGATAAATTTTAGTTAGGCTATCTCATCTGAAGGAATATTCATTTTGAGCTATTCTAATTTGAAGGAATATTCATTTTGAGCTATTCTAATTTGAAGGAATATTCATTTTGAGCTATTCTCATCTGAAGGAAGACTCAAGTTGAATTGTTCTCATCTGACTGAATACTCAAAGTCAGCTATTCTCATCTAAGGAAATACTCAAATTGAACTATTTTGATATTCTTTTGTCTGTTTTTATTATTTTTATCAATTATCTTTTCACTTAAACTTGTTATCCATAACCTTGAAATCATTGGCAATAAAAAAAATGTTTCCAGCTCTAAGCCCTTTCCAGTTTGCAAAGTAAATCTTTCTAGTCACAACCTGAAACAATGTTCATTAAATAACATCATTGCTAGTTGACCTTGACCTTCATTCAAGGTCACTGTAACCTGAAGTAGCTTTTTCTTTCCTTTTTTTTTTTTGTTATGAAACAAAAGCTCTAGAAACTTGAAAATTCATTCACTGAATTAGCCCCTGAAGCTTTATTAAATCTATAAGTATATAAACAGGAACTTTACAAACACTGCCAAGAGACGTTAGCTCACAACATGCATATATCTGAGAAGGAGAAAACAGTTTCAATTAGACAGTTTGTATTTGTGGACAAAGATGAGGTATATAAAAATAATGTACCAGAATTGATTGTCTTGCCTGGAACTCGCAAACTTCATCAAGTTAGAAATATTGAAACATCACTGAAAGTGGAAAGTAGGAATCTGTCTTGTTATTGCCAGGGATGTTAACTGAGACAAGACACAAATTGTGAAAGTGTAAAGTTTATTCCTTATTGCATTCCATATTTGCACAGTAAAATATGTGACAATATATATATAAAAAAGGGATAAAAGATGAAATTAGTAAAATTTGTCATTTTGACTAAAATAAAAAAGGTGAAATGCCAATTTTATTATAGATATATACATGTATACTGATCATTTACATACAAGTATCTGTGCATTTTCCAATTTATGTCCAAAACCATTCACTTTTTTGGTACGAACAGGGCCTCCATAGTGTTGGAATCAGAAGTGGTCAAAGGAAATCTGACCCTAGTCTCACAATCATTCCTAGACTTTAATCAAGCAAGTTTAATTCTTAATAATGTTGTCAATAGTTTATATAATTTTTACTTTACTGACATTTTGAAGATAACAATTATAATGGTTAAAATAACAGTTATAATTTCTGTTATTAGTTCTGTTATCTGTTTATAGTTGTGTTATATGTTAACAGCTCTGTTACTTGTAAAAGTTCTGTTATTTGTTTATAGTTCTGTTATTTGTTTATAGTTCTGTTATCTGTTAGTTCTGTTATATGTCAATAGTTCTGTTATATGTTAATAGTTCTGTTATCTGTCAATAGTTATGTTTTCTGTTATATGTTCTGTTATCTGTCAATAGTTCTGTTTTCTGTTTTCTGTTATAAGTTCTGTTATATGTTTTGTTGTATGTTAATAGTTCTGTTATCTGTCAATAGTTCTGTTTTCTGTTATTAGTTCTGTTATCTATTTATAGTTCTGTTATATGTTAATAGTTCTGTTATATGTCAATAGTTCTGTTATATGTTAATAGTTCTGTTATCTGTCAATAGTTATGTTTTCTGTTATCTGTCAATAGTTATGTTTTCTGTTATAAGTTCTGTTATATGTTAATAGTTCTGTTGTATGTTAATAGTTCTGTTATCTGTCAATAGTTCTGTTTTTTGTTATTAGTTCTGTTATCTATTTATAGTTCTGTTATATGTTAAAAGTTCTGTTATCTGTCAATAGTTCTGTTTTTTGTTATTAGTTCTGTAATCTATTTATAGTTCTGTTATATGTAAATAGTTCTGTTATCTGTCAATAGTTCTGTTATCTGTTATTACTTCTGTTATCTGTTATTATTTCTGTTATCTGTTAATAGTTCTGTTATCTGTTTATAGTTCTGTTATATGTTAATAGGTCTGTTATCTGTTTAAAATTATGTTATCTGTTTATAGTTCTGTTGTTATCTGTTATTAGTTCTGTTATCTGTTTATAGTTCTGTTGTTATCTGTTATTAGTTCTGTTATATGTTAATAGTTCTGTTATCTGTTAATAGTTCTGTTATCTGTTATTAGTTCTGTTATATGTTAATAGGTCTGTTATCTGTTTATAGTTCTGTTGTTATTTATTATTAGTTCTGTTATATGTTAATAGTTCTGTTATCTGTTATTAGTTTTGTTATCTGTTTATAGTTCTGTTATATGTTAATAGTTTTGTTATCTGTTTATAGTTCTGTTATCTGTTATTAGTTTTGTTATCTGTTTATAATTCTGTTATATGTTAATAGGTCTGTTATCTGTTTATAGTTCTGTTATATGTTAATAGTTTTGTTATCTGTTTATAGTTCTGTTGTTATCTGTTTATAGTTCTGTTATATGATAATAGTTATGTTATCTGTTTATAGTTCTGTTATCTGTTATTATTAGTTTTGTTATATGTTAATAGTTCTGTTTTCTTTTAATAGTTCTGTTATCTGTTATTAGTTCTGTTATATGTTAATAGGTCTGTTATCTGTTTATAGTTCTGTTATCTGTTATTATTAGTTCTGTTATATGTTAATAGTTCTGTTTTCTGTTAATAGTTCTGTTATCTGTTATTAGTTTTGTTATCTGTTTATAGTTCTGTTATATGTTAATAGTTCTGTTATCTGTTTATAGTTCTGTTATCTGTTATTAGTTTTGTTATCTGTTTATAGTTCTGTTATGTGTTAATAGGTCTGTTATCTGTTTATAGTTCTGTTATATGTTAATAGTTCTGTTATCTGTTTATAGTTCTGTTGTTATCTGTTTATAGTTCTGTTATATGATAATAGTTCTGTTATCTGTTTATAGTTCTGTTATCTGTTATTATTAGTTCTGTTATATGTTAATAGTTCTGTTTTCTTTTAATAGTTCTGTTATCTGTTATTAGTTCTGTTATATGTTAATAGGTCTGTTATCTGTTTATAGTTCTGTTATCTGTTATTATTAGTTCTGTTATCTGTTATTAGTTCTGTTATCAGTTATTATTAGTTCTGTTATATGTTAATAGTTCTGTTATCTTTTAAAAGTTCTATTATCTGTTAATAGTCCTGGACCTTTGGCAAGTTGTTTGCAAACTTTTTCACACTAGGAGGCCCTAGTGGTGTGAAGAATGCACCTATGGATCACAATGTCTCTCAATGCCAAAGATCAAATCCTGCTCAGGGCAGCTTCAGCTTGCCACAAATCAATTATTTTCCCTGGGTACCACAGGTACTTTGGCATTACTATGTCAAATGAATTGTAGGTATAAAAAAAGCATTCAAATCTTTCAAGGCAGATTTGTTTGCTAAAAGTCAATGTTTATTTTCTGGTTTATGCAGACACTCTGGTGGGACGTCGACTAACTTAAATAATGATGTTTGACTAAATAAAGGCATAAAAACAATTTTTCACACTATCATCTTTGTGAGTCAAGGCAAAATAAGAAAGGTTATGTACAGTTTCTTTTTTTTTCAGATATATATGCTGGAGTGATAAGGCAGGAATAAATGCTTATGAATTAACCAAAAAAAAGTTTTATATGAATCTGATGCCTTCTGGAACCTCTGTAAGATCTCTGTCTCTGGATGACCTTGGAACATTATATATCTCATATTCCAATGGGAGTTTAATTGCAAGAAAATTTCCAAATGAACCTTTTCGTAAGTCAGTGAATAATTTTATCTTGTATTTGTCATCTTACAGGAAAAAATCATGAATGGAAACATTCAAAATTGACTTTATACTAAATGTATTTTGCTAAATACTTGTACTAGAAATGAGTAATCAAAAAATTACTTTGGTCAGTGAATATTATCCGGCATTTTTGTCAAGCCTGGCATCGCCATAAGGCAAGACTTAGCTGTAACTTTTCCGGCAGCGTGTCAAAATGTGACATTTTATGTTAAGGTCATTAAGGTTCATAACTCTTAAAGTAATATGTTATTGCATTGAAATTTGCAACACAGTTTTATCAGTTTATTTATGATTACATGAGTGTATAAACTGATGTTTCAACTATTTTTCTGTAAAAACTTGGGTTTTTTTTACGGAATAAAAGGAAATTCTGAGAAAACGCTCCTACAGATCCATTTTTCTTTTTTTTTTTTTTTTGTAAACTTTGAATTTAGCATTTACCATGATAGAACATAAATATATATTATGAGTATTTCAACAAAAATTGACATTTGTTGGTTTTTTTTATAAAAAGGACACATTTTGAGAAAATTTTGAAAGTACATCTAAATCTTGATGAATTACATTTCAAAGTTGTTTGATTAAGTTTCTAGATTATATACAATGCCTGTTGACCATTTATTTCAATTTTGGGATAAATCTGAGTTTTAAATGAAAAAATACAAATTTTGAGAAAATGCATTTTGTTCTAAACCAGTATTATTTTGGGCTTCAAATAGAGCTATATTAGTTTCTGTGTTATTTACCTTGTATAAGAGTTTATTTTTTTCAGTTTCAGGACAGATCCAAGATTTTGGATGAAAAATTAAGAAATTTTTTTTTTACTCAAACATGAATACTTTCTTCTACAAGATTTGAGTTAAAGTTTTCTTGTTATGTACAATAAAAATTATAGTTCAGCTATTCAGTGTTATGTAAAAAGAAAGATATTTGTTTGAAAAATACAGTTTGCATTTTGCACTAAACCAACATTATTTTTAACCCCGATAAAAATATTATAGTTAGTCTGAATCTTAAAAACGTATTTTCTAATCGATCAAAAACTAACCAGGTGAGACATTTAATTCCATGGAATTCTTGTTTTTATCCAAGATGACAGTTAAGTGATGATTTAGTCTGCCTACCTATAATTATCAAGAAATTATAATTTTTAACATTTTGACTTTTTCTAAAAACTAGTTTCATCTTAAGACAGAAAGGAAAATGTGCTGTTTTAGATTTTAAAATTATATGACTCAGTAGGTTCTGTGTTTTCATGTAATCAATCAATAGTAAATTACTCTTGATTGCAACATTTTTGATTATGTGAATTTGAAATAATTTCATATTTTATGGAATTATTGGTTCCAAACAAAACATTTTAATAAATAAAACACAAACATACCAGTCCATGTAAGTTATTTTATGACATGCTGGTGCCCAGGCTTATCAAAACCTGTAAAATATATATTTAATCAAACACAAACATACCAATTAAAAATCCAAATTTTCCTTTTTTTTGTGTTATTATGACTGCTTTTAACAGAACTTGTTGACTTTATAGATATACAACCATAAGCCTGATTTAGATAGTCATTTACAATATTTTTACTAAGGCCCCGTTCGTTAGCTTAATCAAATGAATAGTAAGAATTCAAAATATTATTCACATTATAGACTTTTATTGTAGACATAGGGTTTTGATTTGTGTGATATAAGGAATAACTTGTGTTTTTTGCATGTAGCGCATTATGAAAAAGTGTGCACACTGTTTTTCATGTTATGACTCAATAAATTTCAAATTGTTAAAAACACAAGTTATTCCTTAAATATAATTTAATTTTAAACACTTAAACTGAAACATAAAACAATGTTTTGTTTTATTTTTCTTGATTTTTTTAATTGAAAAAATGTCTTTCGCTTTGGAACTATCATCAACAAACAACTTTAGCCAATGAAATGGAAAGAGTCATACGTCATGCTATTCACTTATAGCATTGCTATGGTTGCATAGTTTATTGGAGTATAACATGAAAAACGAGCATGTGCATTTACGTTGTGTTTGTATTGCAGTGTGATATAACAGAATTTAGAAATTGAATTATAACTTAATAGCCATTATGTTGCATTTTATTTTTAAACTGAAATTTCCAAAAAATATTGACTAACATACAAGAGAGAAATTGTTGCTAACCAGCTGATTTAGCTAATGGAGCTTGAACAACTGGTCCTGATCTGTTTCCTTGTTCCTTTCACATGCTTGACATTAATTCATGGAAGAAAGAATAGTAAAATTCTGTGTCATAAAGAAAATGTTTATTATTTGAAACTATCATTATTAAATGTTATGGAATTTTAATTATTATATTATTATATTTCATTTACAAACAGCAAATACTGGTACTAGTCCTATAGCTCAATTCAATAGAAATTTGAAAATTGATGAATTTTTGGCTGCAGTATTCAGTCTTGTTGCATTTATAGTATTTTATGAACTGTTAGAGATGATAATATAAATAATAATCAGTAAGTTCTTTCTTTTAACATACAGGACCGGCACTTTCTATTAATGAGGGAAACCTAATGCCTGGTGAAGGCATGTTTGTGTCTGGAAAATATTGTTATATGGTGACATCAAGGAATCAAATCAAACTATTTGATCGCTTAACGAAACTGAGTCGGACTAAAAATCTGAACATGGGATCCCTAGCCAATCCTGGACAGATAGTTGTAATTCAGGATTGTAAGTTACTGTTTACATATTTTTTTTCCACTTAAATGTGTATTTCACTGACCTCAGACATACGCATTTCTGTTTTCATTCATATCCCTGTAGTTTTTCTTTTTCCATAAAAATCCCAGTAAGGCTCAAGACATACTTATTTGTGTTCCCATTCAGATCTTATTGTTCTTAGACATACATTTCTCTTTTTCCATTTCTATCCCAGTAAGACTCGGACATACATGTACTAATTTTGGTTTCTATTCTGATCCCAGTGTCCTCAGACATACAATACTCTGTTTCCATTCATATCCTTTTGTTATCAGACATACACATGATTTATTAATATCCCGACGAAATCAGGGCCCAGTTTCACAATCATTCACTTAGTTGAGTGTACACTCAACTCAAATATTCCCATTTTTCTCTCATCAATATTTTAAAAATTTCAAGTTTTATGAGACAATGTTTTGTTTTATTCAACAAATTTTAACTAAACAATTTAAATATTACATCAGATATTCAATTTTAACTGTGTAATGTCTTAGAAATTGGCATTCAAATATTTCCGAATTTGAGTTGAGTGTACACTCAGCTAAGTGAATGATTGTGAAATTGGGGCCAGACTAACACATTTTTTTCCCATTCAGATTTAATTGGCCTAAGACATACACATTTCTCAAAATCTGATTTTCCCCTGTTTGTTGACTGAAAAGTAGAATTTCTGGCTTGAGAGCAAAAGGAAATTGCAAAAAGAATCTGACTTAATATTTAGATGGCAGAGTCTCCACTTGTTTACCAGGGATAATTAGACTTAGGAAAATGGTATGCCTATGTGCAACATCTTGACTCTGTGAGCTAGCATGATAAGTTGTTAGTCCAAGGAAGACTAATCACACATCTCACACATACACAGATATGGACTTGGAATAATTCTTAGAGATTAATAAACTTGTTCTTGTCAAGCTGAAAAATTGCTGATGTGATGTAAAGGAACATAGCAACCAATCAAATTAAATCCTTTGTTCATTTCAAAAATATTTTTATGACAACTTTTAGAAGAAGAGCCAACAGAAAAAAAGTGGAAAAATAAAGTGATGATGATTAATAACCCAGTCAAGATATTTTCACTTATATAGAGGCAGTAAATAGTGATGATATCTGGAGTTAAAAAAAATCAGTCATGTTCAGGAAGTGAGCTTACAAGTTTTATTACACTATAGCCTACCTAAGTTAGATTCAAACCTAGGTGGTGACAGGCTTTGTTATTCAGGCACTTTAGAAAACTCGAACACCAAGACCTGCTGGACTGAAAAAGAAATTCTCTTTTAAAAATACTTATTCCAAAATCATCATTGGCACTGCTTACGATCCACCCACATAAAACATAATTGAAGCTTTTGTTATAATTGTAAAATCAGAGATAAAGGATAGAAGTACTAACAGCCAACACAATTGTACTTGTTTTAGCTTTAAACCACTTGTTCCCAAAGGCCCCCTCTCAGTTGGATGCAACAGCAGCAAAGTGATTTACTAGTATAATGCAAAATTAGCATGGAGTGTTGTTTACAGATTACTCATAAAAACCTATTACAATTATTTCAGCAAGCGATCTTAGTTCAGAGCAACAGGATTTGATTAAACCTGGTGTTTGCTCTACATCAGTGACAAGGAACTGTGCATCATATGACTGCAACAATGATTTAGTATGTGGTGGGAATCAGAAATGTTGTTATAATACAGGAAGTTGTGGTGCTTCAGCTTGTGAAGACCCAGAAATAAGCGGAGATATTTGTCAGCTGAATATAAATGGTACCAGAATAAACTGGAGTGAAAAACAAGGAAAATATTCTGATGGGTGTATAGAATGCGACTGTACAAATCCAAATTGTCAACTTATGTGTCCACAATTAACTTGTTCTGAAGCCGATCAGGTTAATGGTGGATGTTGTCAAGTTTGTTCATGTAAGTTTTATATTTTTAATCCTGTTAGTAAACCCACTACAGAGAAGAAATCGTCTATCTGTTTAGCCAGAGGATGATAATGAACCCTCAAGATACAAAATGTATGATCATTCTGTTCAAATGTCACTGAAACTAGCAGGAAATTATATGACAAATAAAGTTTTATTTCACTGGGGGGGATCGATGTATTAAAAGATACATTCTTAATTTTAATTTAATTATCTGATGTTTAAATTTGGGCTTTGTCAGTATCTGTCAAAATGTCAAGTGTTCCTTTTAATATTTAATAATTTATGATGTCATAAGTTCATTAACCATGCATTGAATCTGATTTTCAGCTTAGTTAAGCATTGAATCTGATTTTCATTTAGGCCTTTGATATATAACTTGAAAGGACAAAGTGCACATATTTGAATACTTTGATGTAGCTTGATTATGAAATTCTGATATTTAGCTATTGAAATTTTTAATTATTATTTTTTTTTAAATGTTCTGTTGTATAATTTTCAAGTAATAAGTATGGGAACAGTTTTTAAAATGGCATATTTCCATTATTGTTGGCAAAAGCTTTGTGTAAGATGTTTAAAAAGCTTTTATTTACTGTGTTTTTTGTCTTTTTCAGCAATCAAAAAATGTTCAGAGAAACGTAAGTCAGTCTAAAATACAATTATCAGATATTTTTACAGATTGTTTTACTAACTATACATTTTCTTATTGATTTTCTTACATTATATGTAGTTTATTATTTAAGTTGTTTTGCTCAGTTTTACTACAGGTTTTAGTCTGCTCTTTTATCTGCTTTGCTTCATTTCGGGTTCTAACATACTCTGTTCTTTGTCTATCTGCTTTGCTTCATTTTGGGTTCAAACATACTCTGTTCTTTGTCTATCTGCTTTGCTTCATTTTGGGTTCTAACATACTCTGTTCTTTGACTATCTGCATTGCTTCATTTTGGGTTCTAACATACTCTGTTCTTTGTCTATCTGCTTTGCTTCATTTTGGGTTCTTACATACTCTGTTCTTTGGCTTTCTGCTTTGCTTCATTCCAGGATGTAGCATACTCTGTTCTTTGTCTTTCAGCTATGCTTCACTCCAGTGTCTAAGTAAACTTTCTACTTTTCTTCATTCCAGGTTCTACTCTACTTTTTATTTTGTTTTTCTGCTTTGTTTCATTCCAGGATGTAGCATACTCAGTTATTTGTCTTTCTGCTTTGCTTCACTCCAGTGTCTAGTATACTCTCTACTTTCCTTCATTCCAGGTTCTACTCTACTTTTTATTTTGTTTTTCTGTTTTGTTTCATTCCAGGATGTAGCATACTCTGTTCTTTGTCTTTCAGCTATGCTTCACTCCAGTGTCTAAGTAAACTTTCTACTTTTCTTCATTCCAGGTTCTACTCTACTTTTTATTTTGTTTTTCTGTTTTGTTTCATTCCAGGATGTAGCATACTCAGTTATTTGTCTTTCTGCTTTGCTTCACTCCAGTGTCTAAGTAAACTTTCTACTTTTCTTCATTCCAGGTTCTACTCTACTTTTTATTTTGTTTTTCTGTTTTGTTTCATTCCAGGATGTAGCGTACTCAGTTATTTGTCTTTCTGCTTTGCTTCACTCCAGTGTCTAAGTAAACTTTCTACTTTTCTTCATTCCAGGTTCTACTCTACTTTTTATTTTGTTTTTCTGTTTTGTTTCATTCCAGGATGAAGCATACTCAGTTATTTGTCTTTCTGCTTTGCTTCACTCCAGTGTCTAGTATACTTTCTACTTTTCTTCATTCCAGGTTCTACTCTACTTTTTATTTTGTTTTTCTGTTTTGTTTCATTCCAGGATGAAGCATACTCAGTTATTTGTCTTTCTGCTTTGCTTCACTCCAGTGTCTAGTATACTCTCTACTTTCCTTCATTCCAGGTTCTACTCTACTTTTTATTTTGTTTTTCTGTTTTGTTTCATTCCAGGATGTAGCATACTCAGTAATTTGTCTTTCTGCTTTGCTTCACTCCAGTGTCTAGTATACTCTCTACTTTCCTTCATTCCAGGTTCTACTCAACTTTTATTTTGTTTTTCTGTTTTGTTTCATTCCAGGATGTAGCATACTCAGTTATTTGTCTTTCTGCTTTGCTTCACTCCAGTGTCTAGTATACTCTCTACTTTCCTTCATTCCAGGTTCTACTCTACTTTTTATTTTGTTTTTCTGTTTTGTTCATTCCAGGATGTAGCATACTCAGTTATTTGTCTTTCTGCTTTGCTTCACTCCAGTGTCTAGTATACTCTCTACTTTCCTTCATTCCAGGTTCTACTCTACTTTTTATTTTGTTTTTTTGTTTTGTTTCATTCCAGGATGTAGCATACTCAGTAATTTGTCTTTCTGCTTTGCTTCACTCCAGTGTCTAGTATACTCTCTACTTTCCTTCATTCCAGGTTCTACTCAACTTTTTATTTTGTTTTTCTGTTTTGTTTCATTCCAGGATGTAGCATACTCAGTTATTTGTCTTTCTGCTTTGCTTCACTCCAGTGTCTAGTATACTCTCTACTTTCCTTCATTCCAGGTTCTACTCTACTTTTTATTTTGTTTTTCTGTTTTGTTTCATTCCAGGATGTAGCATACTCAGTTATTTGTCTTTCTGCTTTGCTTCACTCCAGTGTCTAGTAAACTCTCTACTTTCCTTCATTCCAGGTTCTACTCTACTTTTTATTTTGTTTTTCTATTTTGTTTCATTCCAGGATGTAGCATACTCAGTAATTTGTCTTTCTGCTTTGCTTCACTCCAGTGTCTAGTATACTCTCTACTTTCCTTTATTCCAGGTTCTACTCAACTTTTTATTTTGTTTTTCTGTTTTGTTTCATTCCAGGATGTAGCATACTCAGTTATTTGTCTTTCTGCTTTGCTTCACTTCAATGTCTAGTATACTCTCTGTTTTTCTTCATTCCAGGTTCTAGTATATGCTGTTCTTTGTCTTTTTGTTTTGCTTCATTCCAGGTTCCAGTATACTCAGATATTTGTTTTTCTGCTTTGTTTCATTCAAGGATCTAGTATACTCTCTTCTTTGTTTTCTGCTTTGCTTCACTTTAGGTTCTTTTATACTGTGTTCCTTGTCTTTCTGATTTGCTTAACTCCAGGTTGTAGTGATCTCTGTTTTTAGTATTTCTGCTTTGTTTCATTCCAGGTTTAGAATACTGTGTTCTTTGTCTTTTTTGTTTTGCTTCACTTCAGGTTCTGCTATGCTCTGCTCTTTGCCCTTCTGCTTTGCTTCATTCCAGATTCTAGTATACTCTAAATTACAAAGTCCTTCTTCCACTGGAATCTATTTTCACAAAACTAAATGCTCAAAATTTTCTTCAAACATATTTTTAAAAATTGCAAAACCACAAAATTTTAACTCAATAAATATTAAAGATTTTACTGTATGTGTCTATTTAAATTCATTTATGTTTTTGTTTGTTTTCTTTTAGCTAAAATTAGCAACTGTCCCACAAGTCAGAAAACTATAGAGTTGCCTGCAGATAAGTCTTATGTACTGCTGGATCATCAGAACTTGAAAATTGAAAGCATTTCTGCCATGTCATGTGATTTCCAGCCAGTCAAACTTTCTCCACTAATGCCAAACAACGTGACATGGAAACAGGATCCACAGAAATTACGGATCACTGCCACAGATAAACAAGGAACTGACATTTGTGAATTTCAACTTAAAGTTAATGGTATTTAATTTAAATTTTTTCGCTATAAAGCAAGGATAAGTCATATTAGTTGGCTGTTTTATTAAGGATAGTGGTGTTTTTTTTGTTTTTGTTTTTTTTTTTTTGTTGCTTGTTAAACTATGTCATTTATTAATATGTTAATAAATGTGATTTAGGAAATAACATACATGAAATATTAAGATTTAGCACAAAGGGTGATTGAATAATTGTAGTAGTGAAAGAGAACATAATCAGCACCTAGTGATGTTTGCAATTAATCCACTGATTGATATTTTTCATTTATGACCAACTGCAAATACAAAATGTATGTGGAAATTTCAATTAAAAGAAGCAAGCCTATAACATCATGATCTGACATTGAATTCGTTCTTAACAAAATGTTCAGGCAAACTAACAAAAAGTAAACTTGTTTTTATAAAACATTGATAAAACTTAAGACCAAACAGTAATACATGTATGCCATGTATGTATGTAAAAGTTTTTTTTCAAATTTTTTTGCTTCCAATTTTTATCATTCATTCAATTTCATTCATGAACTAGATGTGTAAACCAGTTTGTGAGTAAACTGTTTCTCTGAATGTTCTTATTGAATACAGGTTTTTCTCTGACAGTAATTATTGAATAAAGGTTTTTCTCTGACAGTTCTTATTGGATGAAGGTTTTTCTCTGACAGCTCTTATTGGATGAAGGTTTTTCTCTGACAGTTCTTATTGGATAAATGTTTTCCTTAAACTCAATTATAATGCAAATGAACTACCTTTTTTACATGTACACTTTTATAATTCATTTTCACAGACAATATATCTCCATTAATTACCTATTGCCCTAGCAATATCAATGGGATTGCAAAATCAAATGAGGGATTGAAAGTTGAATGGTTGGAACCAAGAGCAACAGATAATTCTGGTGAAGTTAAAATTGAATATGATCCAGACAGCCGTAAGAATGGTGAAAATTTTCCTGTTGGTCTTGATATTCTTAAATATTTGGTTCGTGATGGGGCTGGTAATGTCAACGAATCATGTCAGTTTACAGTCAATATCACAAAGAAAGGTTTGTAATATGTAATCTTTTTATCTGCTACTGAGTAAAAAATGTTTGTCTATCTCAAGTCTATACACTCACTAAAACATTGATAAACCAAGTGGTTTGAACTATCTGAGTTGGGTTAAATAATGAGTTAAATAATGGAATTTTACAATCCTGTCAAGTTTCTGTCAATTTTATTGAGGTGGCCAGTTCTTGGATGATGAAGGAAACCAGAATGTCCAAAGAAAAACCACCAAACTTCAGTAAATGAACTAACAAACTATTTCACACTAGAATCTACTGGAGCAGGATTCAACACTAAGTAGTGAGTGGTACTGTGGTCTGTAACTATCTGTAAATACAAGACAGTTATTTACATTATTCTTAACTGTATCATTCCTTGTAGTACTCTCTTATTTGTGAGTAAGGTTAACAACCTCAGTAAAAAAATCAAATGCCTTAATGACAGGTTACTATGCACCCTAGCTGGAAATTCATAAGAAAAATAATGATTTTTTTAAATGCCTTTTAAAGTGAGGCCAAAGTCAAGATCATAGCCTCGTTTTTGCTTATATTTCAGTTTAGCTTACCTCAAAACCAGCGTATGCTTGTGGCATGGTAAAATCTGTTTGAATCCTATTTTTAGTTGTCTTCTCTGAAACCAGTATTAAAAGCAAATTTTAATGGAATATGGTCCTTGGTTGATAAAAATCAAAATTTTTTTCAGATATGTCCATCTGAGATGGCTACTAAAAATAGAAAAAAATACCTATAAATATCTAAATGTATTTCTATATATAGCAAAAGCTGTAAATGGTCTTTCATGTTGTGGGGGGGGGGGGGGGGTATTAAAATATTTAATAATTTAATAGTGTTTCTATACAACTTTTATGCAATATTTCGGCTATGTGCAAATATAGTTTTATTTAATCTAAATTCTTAAAAATCTTCCTGTAAAATAATTTACCAATTATATATTTATGTTATATATGAAAAAATATCATATGATATATTAGAAAATGAAGATATGGCTAGTGATACAGGCCCTATTAGGACTTTTGTTACATATTTCAAAGCTGAAATTTTTTTTTTTTTTTTTTTTTTTTTTTTTTTTTTTTTTGAGTAGTCCCTGCCATTGAGTTATATCATGATGATTCTCATAAGATTTATTTCTTATTATTATTATTACAATACTTGCCAATTGACAATGTTACTAAGACCATATTAGTTAAGTGCTTAAACGAAACTGGAAATCAAAACCAGAAACGAAAAAGAGAAACATCATCAACCTTTATTATAAAAGTCAACTTTGTAGGTGCACTTGAGTAAAAGACAAAATGTATTTTACAAAAAAATAATATAGTTAATCCAGTGTTTTGAAAACTCTATGAAACATTGCAAAATAAAACAATTTTTCGTTTCAGAGATATCTTGTCATGAACCACCAGTTTTACAAAATGGCATACTCAGATGTAGCTCCAGCGGTGGAAAAACTTCATGCCATATTGAAAAATGCAATGATGGTTATGTAAAGTTTCCAGACCATGATAAAATTTATGAGTGTTCCACAGACGGGGTTTGGAAGCCAGCATTTCCTGAATTGTTTAAACTTGAAGCTTGCTTTAGTATGTATTTAACTCATTTAAATATTTTGTTTATTGTGATACAAAAAAACTACTTTTTTTTCTTCTCTATTTATTGAATGGGAACCATTTTTTGGTGTCAAGTAATTATTCATTATCTTCATTTCTTAATGCATTACATGGCATAACTTAAAAATTTAAGTCTTCTCTTCCAAAACTGTTTGGCTAAATTTAATAGATATGGATGTTACCATATTTATTTTGAAATATATTTAATACAAGTCTCCCTTGGGGTCCATGAAAAAGAGATGGGAATGTATTATTATTATTATTATTTTTATTCTTATTATGTGTGTGTGTGTGTGTGTGTGTGTGTGTGTGTGTGTGTGTGTGTGTGTGCCCTGCATTTATGATATTCATGTATTCTTGAATAAGGATGAATATTCATGAATATTCATGAATATTCAAGGTCAGTTCATGGTTTCTATTCCAGTGACAAAATTTTCATGAATAGGCAACATGAATTTTCTTGAATAAACATGAATTTGTACCAAATATATCAAGACATGAAATTAGAGCAACACAAGACAAGAAACAAATGTTATATAAGGTTCTTATATTCTATAGTTATGAAATTTTTAACAAAACCTCTTTCTTTTTCACATGAATAAACATGAATAAAGATGAATGATAGGACTTAAGATTTTTTCACAATACATTACATGAATAAAGGTGAATATTTATGAATAAAATTTGGACTTATAAAATTTTTTAGTTTGTAGTAAATATGAATAAGCATGAATTAAGTTGAATCGCAAGACTTCGAATTTTTACGGCAAATAAAATGAATGATAATGAATAATGTTGAATAAGTTTTCCACTTTCTGAAATTTGGTGTTATCATTTTGGGGAAAATTATATCTTTTTTTTTTCATTATGAAAATAGTGAACAGTTCTTGGTTAAGTGTAAAGTGTATAAGATAAAAATATAATGCTTTGGATTGTTAATGTGAACATGTCATAGTATTAAAAACCTGAACAAAATTAAAAGTGACTTGAATTACTGACTGTGCTATTGGTATTTATTAATAAACAAGGAATCTTGAGTAAATATTTTGAACAATTTATGAAAACATCTAACTTCACAAATTTTTCCATTAAGCATTGAAGTTATTTAAACAAGTATATGGAGCAAACTTTAACTTCATTTAAGCTGATTGTTTCATTATTTAAGTTAATAAACATAAATTGCTGTAATCAATCACTTTAAAACTCCATGACCATACATATTGGGAACTCTAGCAACATATAGTTTGTTTTTGACTTCCATACAGAAAAGTTTTTCTCTTAATTTATTAACTTGAACAATGTCTACATCATTTGATCAGATTTTACTACAGTAAATTGGTTGAGTTTCTGCAGCTTTAAATTTGGCACATCTGAAAATTAAAAAAAAAGTTGGTACAAACATATTTGATGTCTTCACTGGCTCAATTGAACTGTCAGTTAAACATTTAATTATACATCTAGATTGACTAGAATTGTTTTGAAAGCAGAATCTGATTATTACTTAATTATTACTAAAAGTCACTTCAGGGATGTTTTTTTTGCATATTAAAAATGGTCAGATCAGATGTCTCAGTGACACTTTAGGCACACAGAGGACAATTTTGGATTTTTAAATTCCAAAATATTATATCTTTTGTTTTGAAATATTTACAACCAATATCTTTTATCTTTAAACTTTTCAGTTTGATTATTAAAAGCTTTTAAATTTATCTTTTGTATTTAAATATGTATAAATATAATTCACTAAGACACCCATTGTGAACCCCTCTAATAGCAGGCTTAAAAGTTTCAAATTCTGTTTACTAACATATTTAAAATGGTCAGATAGACCTTAAAATTCCCCTAATCTCCCTGACTGCCCCCCCCCCCCCCCCCCCCAAAAAAAAAAAAAAGAATTGTTAATAAAATTATTAAGTTACAATTTATTGTTTAATGCATGTACATTAATTTCTGCACATTATAAAAAAAAGTTAAATGGATCAAATATGGAATATCACTTACCACATGTTTCTTCCATTATTATAATGTTTGTGACACAATGATCACTCACAGATGTTTTAATATGTTTATCTACAACAATGCTGTTATAAGTGTTGTCCACAAGTTCCGTAAAATGTATGTATACCGGTACATTGTTTATTATGTTGCTGACTCTCATCAGATGTCTCAGTGACACTTTAGGCACACAGAGGACAATTTTGGATTTTTAAATTCCAAAATATTATATCTTTTGTTTTGAAACATTTACAACCAATATCTTTTATCTTTAAACTTTTCAGTTAGATTATAAAAAGCTTTAAAATTTATCTTTTGTAAATATAATTCACTTTGACACCCATTGTGAACCCCTCTAAATAGCTGCTGAGACTTAAAAGTTTTAAATTCTGGCGCTCAGTTATAAGCAGTTCGGTTAGTTTGTCAGTGGGAATATGATGTTACTGTCAGAGCAAGAAATTAAAGATAAAGCTTAGGGAAAAAAGATCAAAATCACTGAAAATGGATCTGATGTTATTGTGTATTGGATAATTGGAAATGACCTGGAAATACAGTTCAATTTCAAGATCATGGAGACTCCAGAAATCCAGATAATGCAGATTTCATGTGTGTGTTGGAAGATATTATGGGAAGACTTCATATAGCTGCTATTATATTTTGTCATCATCTGGTGAGTTTTTTTTTTTGTCCCTATTATTTTCATTGCATTGAAAATTTACAGTAACAATCAATTTCTAATAATTGATATTTTAAAGAATTTTGAAAATTAATTAAGTGAATGTTTTCTGATTGATAACTTTTTTGCAAAATGGCTGCAAATTTTTTAAATATGTTTAAAGGGCCAGAGGTGCTCATCATGCTTGTTTGTTAACTAGACAATACTTGAAGTCTGGAATTAAATAAAACTGTACATGTTGAGATAAACAGGATTTAGACTGACAAATTATGTAACTTTTGATTTTCATGTTTAACTGTCACAATTTTTATGATAATATTTTTTTCACAGGATAAAAGAGAACATAAAAAAATTGGCTCTCAAAGTGAGGAAAATGAATTCTCTAGAAAGGAAGCTAGGTCAACAAGTTGGAGGAAGAAATCACAAAAATGAAAAAGAAACTTAAAACACACAAATATCAACAAAGTGGAGAGGAGATAGATGAGGATGGGGAGATATGAGTCATATGACTTTTGAGTCAAAATTATTTTACAAAAATTTCCAGGCAGAACAGAGAAAGACATTGTATCTGAACTACAGAATGTACAAAAAGCAATAAGATTCAAAAAGTTAGCTACAAAAAGATCTGAAAAATAAAAATCAATTTTTTAGCTCACCTGAGCTGAAAGCTCAGATGAGCTATCGCTATCCATTTTCGTCCGTCATGCGTTGTGCATCGTGCGTAAATTTTTTACATTTTAATCTTCTCCAAAACCACTGGGCCAAATTTAATGAAACTTAATGGTAACCATCATGCCTGGTTAAAGCCCTTTCAGATTTGCACAAATGAAGGAGTTATGTCCCCTTGGGACCCCATAAGGGGGGAAATGGTGAAAAACTTTAAAAATCTTCTCCTCTGAATCTACACGAGATATACCTTAGTTATTTCATTTATAACATTCTTAGGTCATCTATTTTCAGATTTGCATAAATGGTAGCCATGGGGCTCAAATGGGGAAATTGTAAGGCACTGAGTGTGGAAATTGCTAAAAATTATATATTTGTCACTATATCTTGAAATCTATTAACTTCTTGTATAGGCATGTATACTAGAATATTGTAGGTATTGACATGACAATCATTTTGATATATGTTGAAAGATCAAGGTCACAGCTGCAAAAGAAGAATTAAATTGATATTTATTTTGAAAATTATTAACTTTTTGTATAGGCATGTATATTAGAATATTGTAGGTATTGACATGTCAATCATATATGGTTTGAGGTCATATATGTTCAAAGGTCAAGGACATAGCTGCATAAGTATACTGAAATTGATAAATGATTTGGAAATTATTCATTGCACTGCAGTTAATTCATGCAAATTATATAAGCTACTTATAAATGAAATGTGAGCGGATATATTTCTGATTAAGTTTTGTGGGAGTTCTTAACTTGAGAAAACTTTTACAGTTTCTGTACTTAATAAATGTCAATTGCACTTTGCAAACAATATTGGACATATCTTCAGGTGAGCTCAAGGCCCATGAGCCCGAGTTGTTTAAGAGAACATGTAGAAACTTTTGTATATGAATCATGTAGACAAATTTATAATAATATGTTTTATTTCAGCTAGTGCATATATGTAACTTATTTATCCTTCACATATTGACATAATAAACACATTACATTTTAATTTTTTTGTTTTTTCATGTTGAAGATATATCATAGATAAGGAAATATTTATTGCCTTATCATCTATTGCATCATGATATTTAATTGGAATTAGCTTAATGTTACTATGGTTACATTACCACTTAACTGACAATTATTTCAATTCATGTTTAAATTCATGTTTATTCATGTTTTAGGATTTTCCAGATGTGAATTTGTATCCCACCTGAACTCATAATATTCATCTTTATTCCAGAATATTCCAGTGTTCAAACCCCATTTAGATTTTTTTTCATATTCATGAATATTCCAAAATATTCCAGTTTATAATATTCATGTTTATTCTTGGTTATTCATTTAAAATTAATTCATGTATATTCAAGGTGCCATTTAACATTCATGAATTATTCTGGAATATTCATGAATTATTCCAGTTTATAAAAGCAGGGTATTGCCATTTGCCAAAAACTATATATATGCATAGCCTATTTTTGGCAAGCATTCTTGTGAAAACTCAATACAAAATCCATTACTTACTAGTATGAATTTTTTTGATTTTTTTATTTTATTTTATTATTACAGAACCAGAACCTGTGGAGATAAAATTGCCATTTTTTGTTACGATGATCGATTGTCCGATAATAAACTTTAACAAATATTATTTGTTAAATTGCCTGAGCATCTCCAATTTATGTCCAGCACCAGGTTCAAAGATATCACTTTGCAAAGAAGACAGAATCACAGTTACCCATTCAGCTAATACTGAAACCACTTCAGTTATAGGAAATACAATGGGGGAATTACCGTAAGAATAAACCATCTTTCTTATAAAATGGTGCATAGTGTTTTTACTTGGCTGATGGTCTTCAATACATTTTGTTGCTTTTTTGTTTGGGATTTTATGTTGCTATGTCTGCAGTTTGAATGCACAATGCAAAATTAAATACCAATTAAATATTTTCTTCTGATATCCATTGCACTAAGCGTTAAGGACAATATTGAAAAATAATAATTTTTTAAAGCGGGAACAATGTTTCCTGAATACAAATTCCAATAAAAAATAATGAAATTTGTTCATTCAGCTGGAACTGCAATATTTTGGTCAAATGAAATTCATACAAAAAATTTTTGATGTCATGAGACAACTTTAGAAAGTCTAGCTGTGTGAATGTTATTTTGTTAGAAATTGATGGGTCATTTTTAAACTTTTAGGTATAGAAAAGATTATATTTTTGAAAAAAAAATAAATAAGATAAAACCTTATAGATCCCTGAGAATTTGTTTTAAGTTTACAAAATTTAAATTCAATAACTTTTCATTCCTGTCAACATTTACAAATATATGTGAAAACAACAATGGACAATTGACAAAATATCCATATCTAATTGGAGTTTAGTGGGTGAATGGTCTCTTAGTGCATGCTTACCAAATTAGCCCTCTCATCACTGGGGTTTGATTCTCATACCAGTTCCTAGTTTGAAAAAGTATGTCAGTCTGCTTGTTAAAGGACTTTAGTTTTTCTGAGCACTCCATTGTCCTCTACCATCTGTTCCTTGTTTGAGACAGTATGTCTGACAGTCTTCTTGCTGAAGGTATTAATTTTATCTAATCACTAAAGTCCCCCATCATGTCAGAATTGACTATCTTGATTTTAGTGAAAGAGATTAATATTATAATTCTTTATGCATATCTAATTGAAAAGTTAAGTTTTGCACTAATATTTTGTAGAGTAATATGTTACACAGAGAATACCATAATGATTGATGTATTTGAATTTTTAATTTATATGTTTTTTGTTTATTGAATAGGTTTGGTGGAGACTTGAACACTGTAATAAATGACATTCATCAAGCTAATCTAAGAGTTGTATACTTTTTTTCAAACAAAACATATGAAATATTGTGCCCAAAATTAGCATGCGACATTGACATAAATAAAACCAGATCAGCATTAACATCAGAAGCAAAAGAGAGTTGCCCTGTTGGTTCGGAGTATCATAAGGACGTCAATGGAAAACCTGCATGTAGTAAGTAAAACACAAAAACACGCACACCTAAAAAAACACTTTTAAAAATTGTCAACTCGGTAACAGCATAGATAGTAGCACATAACCACTTTGATTAAGAAAATTATAAAGACTATAGTAGCACATAACCACTTTGATTACGAAATTATAAAGACTATCAGAGCTTTACAATAACTTGTTATCATAGTTGACGGTTTGGACAAGTGGAATTAAATTTCCCTTATCTTAGTGTAAAATTAACTTATCCAATTTTTTGTAACAAATCAGTAAAGACAATTGATTATGGTATTACTGACATAATTGTGCACAATGTCTGTCCAAATATTGGGAGCATTATAATAAGTGGTCTTAAGATGTATTTCGCATTTACCAAATCTAGTGTTTTGGTTGGATAGGGTCACCACCTGATGATTTAGAACCTGGAGCTGCAAAAGTATTTACACAATAACCTAAACACATTGTCTGACAGATTTGTAATCAACATTCTCTTTATTTGAGCTTTTTTGGTAATTTTTGCATTTAATAATTTATTGTCACTTGTCCGATGCCAAAACAGACTTGCACCTTGCAATCAGATATTACATTATTGGATAACACTGAGTATAAAAATGAGACAATTTCAACACCACTGATTATTAAAACTTTAGATGAGCACTGGATATAATGACAAAATGATTTCAGTTGGATGTATTTTAAAGTTTGGGGAGCCCACTTTATTCTTGCCATTTTACAATGTTACTTAGACAATACATGTCGATGCACCTGAAATCTTTGAAAATTAGACTAAGAGGTTGATTCTGTAATACTTTAATCAAATTAAAATGTAGAAATATTTTTCATCCAAAGTAATAAACTTAATTTCTTTCCTTGGTAAAACTCACTACTGTGGTTCTTTCTTGACCTGGCATCTACTGCAAAGAATAAACTTAAGCTTTATACTTTTTTGAACCAATTCAGTGTATTAAAAAAGAATGATGGTATAGTTTTTGTTTAAAATACTGATGCGATTCTGACATGTAATCAAACAAAGTGTCATGGATGATGATTGGAAGGATTTGTGTAGTCATTGTTTTATTGTTAATGATCAACAGCTGAATCCTTTCTGATTCCTTAGGCACTCTCACTCTGTTTGCAAATATGTCACATATCTCCTGGCTTTAGACATTTTAAATGTTTTCTATAATACTATGCACAAGTATTATGGCATATTTCTGTTAAACCATATTTCATATTTCATTTAACTTCACACCAATACATGGAAGGTGAATTGTGATTACCTCGTATATAGGTTAAGGAAAGTGAATTATTCAAGGTCTTATAGCTAATAAAGAATTTGCTAGATGTATCTTTTATACTTACATATTTTGTTGTTTTAGTTAAATGTAGCCCAGGAAAATATTACAAGGGTACTCGATGTGCAAAGTGTCTTAAAGGAACTTATCAGGAAGATCCAGGACAGCTCTTGTGTTTAGAGTGTAAAACTGGCACAACAACTATTAAGGAAGCCGCATACAGAGAGGCTCACTGTAAGTGATACATTAATTTTCCTTGCACCCCAGATAGCAAAATCTATTAAGAACATTGAAATACATCTTCTTTAACCATGTAAGGCACTGCGCCCCCTTCCCCCAAGATTTATCAATGATATCAATGTATTGAAATTGGAATTGATGCAGGAACTAGAAGCAGTCACTACTAGTGGTTCTAAAAAAGGAAATCTCAACATTCTTTTTTAAATATTTTGAACTAAATAACATATACTAGAACTTGGGTTGAGATAAAAATCTGGCATCACAAGTAATGATAGATTCTATTAATATACAATGGCATTTATAAATACCATAAGTTAATTCATCTAAACAGGGCAGTTGGCTTTTGTAGTTTGAAGGCATACTGGGGCATAATACCTAATTAATTTACTTCTTGTGTCAACAAATTTCTTTTAGTTATGGAGTGTATTAATGACCCAATAAGAGATATTTGGTGTCAGTAAATTTCATTTTCAAAAGTAAATCTAAATAAGTTAAAAAACAAAAACTACCGGTATCTTCTCTATAACCATTGATAGGAGGAAAAAATGATATTCAGTATCTTAAAGGTATTAAGTTCTTAGTTTTTTTCATTTTGTGAAACTGGTTTAAAAAATAGTTATTTATTCTTTAAGTTAAACGTGAAAAATTTGTAAAATAGCTTCATATTTTTTTTTAATTTGACTCTTATTAGCAGATAATGACATAAGAATTTTTTTATTAACATATTCGTTAAACGACCTTTAAAATTGTGTAAAGGTCAAAGGACATGACATTATGACCTTATTTTTAAACTTTTGGATTTTACAGCTATTTTAGTTTTGTTTATCAAAATCTAATATAGGTTTTAATTTTAAATGTTTTAAAGCAGATACTTCTTTCAGTAAGCCAAAGTCAGGAGTCATGATGAAATTTATAAAATCAGCATAAAAATTGCCTGATCTTGATCATATGTTGGGAATTTGTCATAGGAGTTTCATGTTTTAATCTTTCACGAAGTTTCTTTTAAAAAAATGATTTTCTCAGAAACTGATACAGCAAATGAAATCAAATTTGGTAAAAAGATCTCTAGTTACTGCAGCTTAAATATTTCATCAGGCCTAAGTGTATGAAATTCAGAATAACTATCATTACTGTACAAAAAAGATTATAAATGTTTTTGAGATTTATATATGGGCCTATTTAGTTATAATTTGATATAAAAAAGTTTATATCTACCTTTTCAAATAAATACGAAGTTTTCTTTACTTAATTTTTTTATCTGGCTTTTATAAAATATGCTAAAAATCCTTTGGAACAGTTAAAATTAATTATATTTATTGTGATTAATCTTTGTTTTTTTTTTACTGTATACTTCTAGTTATGTCTGGAATAGCTGTTTAAAATTTAATTGCAAAAGTGCCAATTTACATGTAGCTATACAGGCTTTATATGGACTCTCTTTATATATACATGTATATAATTTTTTCTATTTTATTTATTTATTATTTCTTTGAAGGTATAGAAATAAAACCAAAAGAATCGACAGGTCCAGCTGTAGGGTTAATTTTAGGTCCTGTTATTACTGCTTTACTGGTAATAGTCATAGCATTAGGAGTGGTATTCCTAATTAAAAGACGAAGACAGAGAGAAGCCATTAAAAAGGGGCAGTATGAAAGTTCTAGTGATGTTAAAGATAAAAGAGTCAGTGATGTCTATGATGAACTGAAAGAAGACGAATATAATGTCATTCCAGCAGATCATGTGCCATCAAATCCTGATGATGCTGGAAATGATGGATATGCTTCACCGAAAGATATGCCAAGTGTTGGAAATGATGGATATGCTTCACCGAAAGATATGCCAGGTGTTGGAAATGATGGATATGCCACACCCAAAGATATGCCCAATACAGGAAATGATGGATATGTCATGTCAAAAGATGCACAGAAAAATCGTGCCCTGCCTAATCCCTATGCACAACTTGGAAGTAAAAAAGATGGGGATAAAGATTATGAGGGCCTTTTAACCTCACCATATGAAAAGTTACAAGCTAGCAAAGAAAAGGAGGAAACCTATACCAATCCAGTTTACATTGGTAATATTAATTGAATTTTTAATATACAAGATTGGTCTATTTTAAATGACTATACCACACCATATTTTCACTTATCAGGTTTGCTGTATTTAATTTTTTGCTATATAAACAATTACAAAATTTGGATGTGATTGGATTATTTTTTATGACAAGACTCCAGCCTATTTCCAGGTGTCATTTTAGGTGCATCTATTTTTTTCTGTATAATTAATTGTAAATTTGTATGTGATTGGTTTATTTCAAATGAAAAGACCCCACACGATTTTTAGTTGTCATTTTTGCTGGATTTAATTTTTATGCTGTATAAACAATTAAAGAAATTGTATGTGATTGGTTTTGTGATTGGTTTATTTGAAATGGTGACCCCCCACCACCCTCATAAATTATTTTCAGTTGTTACTTTTGCTGTAATTCAATTTTTATTGTATATAGAATTTAAACTTGTATGTAATTTGTTTATTTAACATGACTAGATGTTGAACTATTTTCAGTAATCATGTATTATAAATAAGTTGTTGCTGTAAATACAATTGTAAAATTTTTAATGAATTGATTTTTTTCAATTTTTGTAATTTTTTAATTCTCTCAAACATTCATCAATAATCCCTAATATATATATATATATATATATATATATATATATATATATATATATATATATATATATATATATATATATATATATATGTTATTCGATGTTGAAGGGTCTTGATTTTAATAAAAAATATGAGTGACAGTTAATAGTAAATAATGTCATGTTATCATGATAACTTTTTAAAATGGACAAATACATTTTAATTCAACAAAAATGAAAATTTAATGTCATATAAGGTATGACAAAATACCCAGGATACAAAACAAAGGAAAGCTTACCAGAGGGAAAACATCATGCAGTATGCCCACAATACACCTTTGTATGGCATGGCAAAGTGTGCGTGTGTGCGTGCATCCGTGCGTAAACTTTGATCTTCTTCTCTGAAACTACTGGAACAATTTTAACCAAATTTGGTGTGAAAGATCCTTATGTGATGCAGATTAAAGTTTGCACAAATCAGCTTCCTGTGGCGTCCAAGATGGCCGCCGTTACGGGTTTTTCAGAAACATTTTTTATTGGGTCGCTATTAGCAGAATATTCAAATAAGGTGCTACATTTAGCCAATTCTTAGAAAATCTTCTCAGAAACTACTGGACCTATTTGAACCTAATTTAGTGTGAGGTCCCTAGGTGATGCAGATTAAATTTTGCACAAACCCAACTTCCTGCGGCATCCAAGATGGCCACCATTACTATAAATAGCAAAGAGTGATAAATGGCTGATACACATTTATTTATCAACCGATTTAGTTCAAATTTGGTATATGGAAAGTAGATGCATGGCCATTTAACATATTCGACAGGTTTTTCAGAAACATTTTTATTGGGTCGCTATAAGCAGACTATTCAAATAAGGTGCTATATTTAGCCAATTCTTAGACAATCTTCTCCTCAAAAACTATTGGACCTATTTGAACCTAATTTGGTGTGTAAGGTTCCTAGGTGATGCAGATTAAATTTTGCACAAATCAACTTCCTGCGGCTTCCAAGATGGCCGCCGTTACTATAAATAGCAAAAAGTGATAAATGGCTGATACACGTTTATTTATCAACTGATTTAGTTTAAATTTGGTTTATAGAAAGTAGATGCATAGCCATTTAACATATGTAACAGGTTTTCAGACACAATTTCTATTGGGTCGCTATTAGCGGAATATTCAAACAAGGTGCTTTATTTAGCCAATTCTCAGAAAATCTTCTCCTCAGAAACTACTGGACCTATATGAACCTAATTTGATATGCAAGGTCCCTAGATGATGCAGATTAAAATTTGCACAAACTGTGGCATCAAAAATGGCCGTCGTTATTATAAATAGCAAAAAGTAATGAATGGCCGATTCACATTAATATATCATAAGATTTGGTTCAAATTTGGTATATAGACAGTAGATGTATAGCCATTTTACATACATATTATTTTTTCTGAAACATTTTAGCTCAACTTGCAATAGCTAGCAGCATGGTTGTCTGAAATTCACATGCAAATAAAGTGCCAATTGAGTGATACGGGCCCTTTTGGGCCTCTTGTTTATGAATTTTCAGAATTTTAAGCAAAATGTTCCTATGATTTCTAAAATTGAAATGTAAATGAGTCATATGACTTTCTTCACCTTTAGTTTTTTTATAAATCATAATGCCGCTTTTTATGAACCATTGTCAAGAATTTTTAGTTTACCTGAATATCACTATGTAGGTGCATTTTATTCTCAGTTACGCTAGGGGATATTTTTACTTTTTTATTGAACAATTAGGGTTATTTTTTCTGGTGATTAATGATAAACATGGCTTATTACCAACAATAAGGGGGCACAGATGCCTACATAATTACCACCAGTTACACTTGGGTAGAACAAACCGTTAAAAACCATACTCGTTCGAATAAAATTGTAAAGCTGAGTGTATTTTCCTTATATATAAACGAATAAGAATACCAACTTAGAATTTTATTGGGTATATTTTTTTTACTGAAACGTCTAACGTAGGACTCAAATTAGGTTCAATAACCATATAATGTCAAATAAAAAAAGTTTTTTAATAAGAAATGAAAGACAAGGCTCTCGGGACCAACCAAAAACTAAAGGTATTAAAAAATAGAAGTTTGAATAACTAAAGTTGACTGTAAACACACACACACACACACACACACACCTAGTAGTTTATCCTTGGTTGTCAATACTTGCATTGTTTGTCCATTTTTTTCAACACTTTTTTCTGATTTACAAAATCAATTTTTTTTTTAAATCCTCTAATAAAAAAGTCTGGTTTTATGGACATCTAAATAAAAAATAATGAATGTAAAAATAATCCTTTTGTGCATGAAACAATCAATATGTGTTCCATCAGGGATCAGATAGAGACTGTATATAACATGACGTAGTGCTTAGTGGAGGAAAAAAACACACATACATACACACACACACACACACACACACACACACACACAAATTTTTTGATGTGATTATTGAAGCAGTATTTAACTTAAAATTTGAGAATTTTATAACAGTTTCCACCTCAGTCGCTATATACAATGAAAGAAATAAGTACGGATCTGCAGGACATTTAACAGGAAAAAACACTTATTTAAACCAGATAAACAATTAAATGACAATTATATATTTGTGTATCTTTATGTGTGATTGTTTAAAGCATTTATGTACACAAGTGTTATTGATTTGTCATAATTTGAAACACTGACTTTAAATTAACCATGTTTATGACCTATCAATCTTGTAAATTAAGATGAAATTAAAAAGATTTTGAAAATTTTATATTTAAAGGAACTATAGTAACAAAGAATATGTGTGTGTGTGTGTGTGTGTGTGTGTGTGTGTGTGTGTGTGTGTGTGTTGTGTGTGTGTGACCCAAATATAACGTGTTAATAAAATCCAGTTATGTCTTTTATTTTTTATTTTTTTTATATGTTGAAATAAAGCTATATATTTTACAGTATTTTATAGTTTGAATATTTGATATTTATGCTTTAATCATTTAGCTTGTGCCAATTTTTTTTTTTTTTACTTTTTTAACTGTGTGTGTGAGTGTGTGGCACATAACAAGAGTTCATACAGATTTTGAAGGTCGTGAAATTTTAAATGAACATTTCTTGGAACTCAGTACATAATGTAACATCGTTTTGTATACATACTATTTTGTATTAACATTATAATTGTCGTAGACAACCTGTCAAATAAAAATTTCCAATTGAATTATTAAAATCTGTTCTGTTAGACCTCTGTGTGTTTTTATCCTGATAATAATAGCAGTGCTCTCAACAATAGTTAAGGTATCATTATTCATCCACCGTGTATTTTAGGGCAGACATCACTACAAACTGTTACTTGCTTGAATTTTTTTTATCTAAATCAAAGTCATTTCAGTCGAAAAAAAAAAACAGCAGTTATTCTGTGTTATGGATAATAATGTTATTGTAACATCAGAAGTGTGATAATTAAGCGTGTTTAAACAATTTACAGCTATCATTTTTGATAGTTTGACAGCAAACAAAAATTTTTTTTTGAAGAAATGATATGTTATAAAGAATCACATGATTTGTAAAAATATAAAGTTTGTTCTCCTTTCAAGTTCAAAATATATGTATGTATAAAATAGAAGGACGATAGAATGAA
>JARBDR010000742.1:0-33484 GCA_029721355.1 Tegillarca granosa | reverse complement strand
TCTTGATTCTGTTTTTTTTTTTTTTTTCTACAGAGTTTGTGTTATCCAGTCAGTAGATAGTTCTACAATTAGTGCTTTCTGTGTACATGAATGTGAAGGGTCAAACAGGATGGGATCAAGACCTCGCAGATATATATTTACTGGACATTCCAATGGATCCATTCAGGTACTCAAAATTTTAGAATCATAAAAAATTTGTTTATATGTAATCAATTTCATCAGTTTATTTTTTATGTTTGGACAGCTATATGAAAGTCTCCTAATTCTGAGGCATTAGATACATTTAGATAGATACAGGTCACGGTCCTGACTTTAGTTGGTTGGTTGTTACTGTAAAATCAAATATTCGTGGGGGGATTGAATTTCGTTATTTTTGTGGGTTACTAAAAACCACGAAATTAAATGTCATTGCAAATTTTTAATTACCATTGCCCTCAATGGGATTTTTTTACAAAATTCAATTCCAAGAAATTTACTACCAACGGAATCTTTTAAAAAGGCAAAACCATGAAATTTCAACCCAACAAATATTATTGATTCTACAGTACATTGTTTAATGTTACATCAGCAACACTCAGCCAATTGGGACAAGTGCAAGTTTTTATTTCAATCTCTTATAATTAGTCTTATAATGTTTTTGTGAATGTGTGAGATGTATGAGTGTGTATTACGATCTGCCTTGTACTTGCATGCACTGCCTAACTTCTAAGTAGATACAAATCTATGCTATTGTTCAGGTCTTTTTAAATCTATGGACTTTTTTGAAGGTTTGATTATATGTACAAGTTTGTTGGTTGATTGCAATTTTGTTAAATGTATTTTAAGCAATATTTCAGCCAATCCTGACAAGATCAACTATTGATATCTAAGGGTTATTCTTAGAACAAGTTCACATATGTGTGATATGCAAGTGTGCTTTATGAACTGCTAACTCAGAGCAACTTTAACATGCTAGCTCAAAGAGCTAATACCCTACAGAAAAGTACATGTATATGATTCATACAGTCACATTATAATGACACTGAATGAACAAGTCAATACTCTGTCCTCTCTTAATGCTGAGCACCAGGCAAAGGAAGTGGTATCTGAAATTTTTTAGTCTTCCGAAAATGTAAAATTATGTCATTTAAAGATTCATTTTCTTTCATTATCCTCGGAATCTTGTACTGTTATTGCAGTGAACACAAATCATGTTACTCTTTCCTACATTTAGATTTTTCTCTTTTTCCTGATAATAATATTTAACTGTTATTAAACAGATGTGGGATCTGACAACAGCACTGGATTTAATGGTTAAAGCAGAGAGCTCTTCAGTCACAGGTAAATATATATATTTTTCTTCTCAGCCATACTTCCTTATAGCCTTATAAAGCCTCTCTCAGCATGATGGATGTGTGTAGAATTTTGTTTTACAACAGGATACGTCAAGATTATTTCATTTATTTCAAGATGTTTAATTTAGAATGATGCATGAATCTGGTTTTTAAATTTTAAAATTTTTGAAGAGTGTCCTTCATTTAAGTTGATGTTTTATTAATAGATTTATGGTCTAATTAAGAATTGGCTCACTTGCAGTCCAACCAGAGTTGAACCCACAGTGATGAGATGTCCTAGGTTTAAAGGCTAATGACTTAACCGCTTTGTCACGGCACTCACCATGTACATCGAGAAGTTTTGGTTTGATTATGAAAACTGAGTTTTAAGAAAACTGTTGTCTTCTAATGAGCATGAACATGGCATGGACTTGTTTTGTAAAATATTTATCAAAAAGTGTAAAGATCTCAATGCATTGTAATGGACATCAGACATGCCCATTAATGCTAGTTTTAGTGCAAATATTTTTTTTGACAGCTGTAATTATTCCACTGACCTCACAATTGTTCTTTTCTATACACATGCAGAATTTATGCACTATTCAATTTTAATTGTGTAGAAGAGAAGGCTGGAGGACCTACTTGTAAAGAATTGATCAAGCTTCTAGACCAAATGTGATTTTCATCTCGTAATTCAACTCCGTGCATAAGTCCTTCACCCTCAGTCTTCCTTGTACCCCCAGGACATCCATATACAGTATGTAGGTCACAAAAACTAAGGGCTGGTACCTTCTGTTGGATCGTACATACGTTTTAGCACCACTGGGGACAGGAATGGGTCTGAAATTTGGAGCTACTGGTGGATCTGATCTAACATGCTCAACATGACCAGAAAGGGGCAGTAGAAATGGACCACACAAGTTACTAGGAATATAATGCCATCCAACATGCCTTTATTTGCAACAGGGGAGAGGGAAGCAGTAAACTTGATGTTATTATACAGTTTAACCTGCCTTTATAGAAAGCTAAAGGATTTATTGGATTTGGTTTTCAGTGAGCAGGTTGCCTTTGGTTTTTGTGAGCAGGTAGCCTTTGGTTTTTAGTAAGCAGGTTGCCTTTGGCTTTTTGTGAGCAGGTAGCCTTTGCATGGAAATGAAAAAAAAATGTAGCTTTTTCATTCAGATAACCTTAATATAGGGATGAACTGCAATGCAGGTTTGATTGTTGTTAAACCTGTCACCTTTATATAAAGACCACCTGTTATGACTAAGAACAGTGTCCTCTTTGATCTTGATCAAAACTTTTGTAACCTGTATGTAAAGGCAACCATCTCATGATGACCGGATTTCCTGGTTTTTGTCAGTTTTAATTCATTCTACATATATTATAATTATTATAGATGATGCATTATGTTAACTTAAAAGTGAATTATTCATGGATTGAAATTAGGGGTCTTAAGAATTTTATCAGTAAAGAAAAAAATTGTTATAAACATGTAGATGTATTTATAATTTGTTTCACTAGCATAATAGCATGTCAGTTATTTTTTTTTTTTTTAAAAATCATTTACATTCTGAAATATTTGACTTTAAACAATATGAAGGCTTTTAATTTTCTGGAATGTCAGTTGTTAGTGATATCCTTCAGTTTTGCCATGAAATCAGTTATCAAAAGCATTGCTGAGGGTAACAAAAATTGTCCAAAATCACAGAAATGTGTAAACATTATGTTTCCAATATTTTCAAGCCAAAGGTTGTCTGTTGATGCTGCCAATAAGCTATCTCACTGAAAACCTATACAAGGACTTGAAGTGAAATGAATTACAGTTTACATTTTAACCTGTCTTAAATAAACACCTCTTCAAAGTACACAGGTTTTTAGTAAACAGGTCAGGTGTTGATTTTCCTTTGAACTTGTCAATAACAAACACCTGGGCAGAAATAAATCTTCAGATTAGAGAAGTATTTTGTAAACAAGGACTACTTTTTCCTGTTAACTTGTCCAAAACAAACATCTAGTCTAAAAATTTCTAAAGAACAGTCAAGATTTCACTGACAGGTGTTAATTTTTCTGTCAATTTGCCAAAAACAAACACCTGGGCTAAAATAAAATTCTTCAAATAAGACAGGTCTTTATTTAACAGGGGTTAATTTTCCTGTTCCTTCAGATAAGACAGATCTTTATTTAACAGGGGTTAATTTTCCTGTTCCTTCAGATAAGACAGATCTTTATTTAACAGGGGTTAATTTTCCTGTTCACCTGTCAAAATCAAACATCTATTGTCTAAAAAAATCGTCAGATAAGTCAGGTATAAAGTTAACATGGGTTAATAACCCAAGTACACGTATTATGAATGGTTACAATTACACATAGTAGTAATAGACAGGGGTTTCGTTTATTCAGGGTATGATTTTGAAAAATTAGCTCTTTATTTTAATTTAAAATGTACCCATTCAGAAGTTTTTCATTAAATCTTACAAATTTGATATATTTAGCCTTTTAGCATTAATCTGTTTAATTTATTTCTTGTATCCTTTGAAGTTTTGTATTTTTTTTAAATTGTTTGAGGCTGTGAAAATAAAAAAGCTGAGATATTATATCTTGTGGCTTAAACCTGAGACACTGCAAGTGATCAAGCAGTATGTTTTATTTTCATCACATTATGAGATTTTACTATTTATGAATAATCTTTGATGGTTGTATAGAGTTTTGTACATAAACATGTACTGTAAACGTGGTTATTTTCACAAGGTGGAAATTTTTGCTTTTTTTCGCGAATTGAAAAAAATCACAAAAATCCCCTTCTCATGAATTTTAACAAAACAACCTTGTTATCCATATAGTGACCACACAAGATCAGAATCAGCAAGATCGCAAAAATTATCCCCATGTTAAATGTCAAGTATCCGATTTCACGAAAATCTCCATGTTTACATTACATGTATTAAGTATTTTGTAAAATACTTTTGGATGACTTCATCCTTTCTTATTTTACATCATTATGGTGTAAAATTTTCAAAATATAATAAGAAGTCATAATAGACTTCTTCTTCATTGGAGCTGATTCCACATTTCAAACAAGAATTACAAGGTAAATTTTTATTTGCATATACAACTCAATGAGTTGAAAAAAGTGGTTTTATTCATGTGCTGATTTTATTATCTCCTCTTATAGAGCATTAGCCAATCAAGTTGAAGCATGACGCTTCTGTAAAATAATTTTATAATACTAGTTTCATGTAGTAATTTTCTAAAAGACAATACTGTTTTCAAAAAATGATGACATGACAAAATTATGCAATCATTTCTTTCAGCAAACTCTTTTAATGTTGTTATTTTCTGGGGAAAAAAAATAAAACTTTCAAAATGACAGAATTTTTTGAAAATTTAATTCAAATTTACAACATGACACTAGTACTCATATTATTGTTTTAAACATGATATCATTTTTTATTTTAATCACACATACTTTGTCCAGTCTGTAAACATCATTGAAAATCCACTTGTTTCAATATCAAAGATGCTACACTTTGTGAAGCAGGGTTATTTTATTTTATTGGGAAAGAGAAATTAGAGACTATATTTCTTGTGTTGTAAGAGAAAATTACATTAGCAGCATTAAAGTCCAAGATATGACAGCATTTGTTTTTGTTAAAACAATGCAGAGCTTTCAGATAATTAAATTGCTTCAATTTTCAAATTTTTAACAGAGAAACCATACAGATGAAAGTGGTCTCTTTATTGACTTTTTGACAGAACCATTGTATTCTATTAAAAAAAAATACATATGGGAATAAAAAAAAAGTTGTCTACTGATTAAGACATAATGTACTTTTTTTTAAAATTAATTAAAAACAAATTGATCAATAAAAAAAGAAGAAAAAACTGATCAAAATTTACTAGAAAAGTGCTTTTTATAGACAAAGAACAATATGTTAGGGATTTTTTCACAAAATTTTGATGTGTGATTTTAGATAAGAATTATTCATATGGCATTATTTTATTGTACTTTGTATGATCTGTTTTTATGACAATTTATATATATGATCTATTAATTTATTATTTACGGTAGATCTTATGTTTAATTATATATAAAATTTGTCTTATTTAATAAAAATATTCCATAACATATATTTATTCGGTTAATTTTATCAGCTTAAAAAGTTGTCCTAGTTTTAGTGTGAGTATGAGTGTTGAATAAATTTACAAACTATTGTTTGACCTTTTTTTAGCTCACCAGGCCAAAGGCCATGTTGAGCTTTTGCCATCACTTGGCATCTGTCATCATCTGTCTGTAAACTTTTCACATTTTTACTATCTCCTCTGAAACCACTGGACCATTTTAAACTTAACTTTACAGGAATAATGTATGGATGGTCCTTTACTAAGATAGATGAAATTTTCTGGATCTGCCAAAAAAACATGGCCACCAGCACAGCACATAGTTTAACATTCGACCCTATGGGAAAAAGCATTGGACCCTATGAGAAACAGCATATATTGGCTATCTCCTCTGAAGCTACTTAAGCAAATTAAATCAAACTTTGCAGGAATGATGTATGGATGGTCCTTTACTAAGATAGCTGAAATTTTTCTGATCTGCCAAAAAACATAGCTTCCAGCACAGGACATAGTTTAACATTGGACCCTATGGGAAAAGCATATATTGGCCATCTCCTCTGAAGCTACTGAAGCAAATTGAACCAAACTTTGCAGGAATGATACATGGATGGTTGTTTACTAGGATTGCCGAAATTTTTATGATCCATCAAAAAACATGGCCGCCAGCGCAGGACAAAGTTTTACATTGGACCCTATGGGAAAAGCATATGTTGGCTATCTCCTCTGAAACTACTAAAGCAAATTTAACCAAACGTTACAGAAATGATGTATGAAAGGTCCTTTACATAGATTGCCGGAATTCTTTTTTAATCTGCCAAAAAACTTGGACATCAGCATAGGACATAGTTTAACATTGGACCCTATGGAATAAGCATATTTTGACTATCTCATCTGAATATACTGGTTTAGATTAAACCAAACTTTACAGGTATGATTTAAACATCTTCTTCTAAGATAACCTGGCCCAGGTGAGCGATACAGGCTCAGCCTTCTGAGCCTCTAGTACATTTATGTAAAAAATGTTTCACTTATGTCAGGATGTTACCAGGCAAAGGTGAAATGGCAGAAATTTTAACTTTACAGTGCACATAAGGCAGTAAGGAGAGAGGATCATTCAGTATGCCCAGACTTCTGTGATATTGGGCATCAATTATTATGAAGTACACTTAACTTTCCATTCCCGATGCTGAGTGCTTGGCAAAAGAACAGTCACTACCATGTTTGGTCTTTATAAACAGGTTGTATTTATATAGAGGTGGTCAATATAGCAAGTTTTACTGTAATATGTGGCCAAGTGGTTTATGGAAATTATAGTGTCATCGTAAGTACACACACACACACACACACTAGCACAAATACATATTAGAAAGACTTGCAAAGACAAAGACAGGGCATCAAATAAATTTGTTTGGATTGGTCTTTCTTTTGTATAAAACAAACAAATAATTGGTGAATCAAAAGGCAATCCTAACAATGACAGACTGAAGAAAGCACAGCTTGCCTAAGCATCAAGCTCATCAAAAAACTTTAAGAATGTATGCTGACCGTAATGGTCAAGTGTGATGTATGACATAAGCTTTCTAAGAGGATCAAAATTAACTGGCTACATTACACAGTGAAAGATTAGATTGGACTGGATAAATGGTGTTTTATGCTGTCAGGATTCTTTCACCTTATAAGTATATCAAAGCTATCAGTTCAGGGATGGCGGAGAAAACCTGAATGCCCAGAGAAAATTACAGACCTTTCAAAAGCAAACTGACAAGCTTGTTCACACTTTGATCTGCCTGAGAGGGATTAAATTTAAGCTTTGAGGCACTTTGATCCAAAAATATACACATGGAGTCTACATTGGAAGAAAAAAACAGAATTGCAATTTTTCTTATAATACAACTTTTAATCATTCAATTCATAACAAATAAATATAAATATTACATCTTTTCAAGTTTCAGATGAGGAGGGGATTCTCACCAAAGATAAATAGTAAAGACTTTTTTAATGTTCAAAATACTATTTTGATTGATGGTGGGTTTACATTTTCTGAATTGATTATAAAAACAACTTTTATCAACAATTTTACATCTACTTTAGACACAAAATATTTGATTCCACAAAAAGTGCATGAAAATGGACAGTGTTAAAGCAATATACGAAACTGAAATATAATGACAATTTCATCAAAGATACAAATGTACGAGTAAATTACATAATTATGAAATTAAAACAAGGGGGGAGGGGGTTAGAAATAAAAAAGATAGAGGTTATAATCACAACATATTATCCCATTCCCAGTAACCATGATTAACCTTGTTTTAAAGGGAAATAATTCAGAAAAAAAAAATGCATCACCAATGACATCATAGACCAACCAGTGACTGAATAAATGCTGCGATGCAAGTACATGTACACAGATTTAAAAGTACATGTAACTTTTATTTTAATAAACTAAATTTACATGATTATTTATAGGTACAATCTGAAATAATTGGTAAATTAACAAGATCTTCTAAAATATTTTTTTTCCTATGGTAAGACTTGGTAAACACAAAACAGATTATCAAAATATGTTTTAATACTTTCAGTTAGCTAACTGTATTCCAATGATACATATTCTCAAACATATCTTTCCTAGTTTTCTTTTTTTTAATTAATCACTTTCTGATGCAATGTCACAGCTTTTTTCTTCACATGGGTTTTAACCCATACCAGCACCAATTTTGATAATTTATGTTTCATAATATTCTGACACTGTTGTTTTGTCTCATCTATCATTCATATTAAACATGCTTCCTAGTTTTCCTGCTGCTCCTTGTTGAAACTGTTTCATCATGTTCTGTAGACCATGCATACCCCCTAAAATGATAAAGAATTCAATGTTAAGAAAAATTATACACACGCTTTTCACAGTCAATTTTTAGTATGTGTATACATATCAAGTATAAGTACTGATGATTTGAAACAACAGTGCAAGCAATTTCATTTTGCCTGGATAATATCTATATATGCATATGTATTTCTTTGTTGGACATCTCAAGAAGATCATGGCTGAGTAGCCAAAAACATGCATTTTTATATCAAAGTGTCTTTCACCTGGTCAGATCATAGGGTGTGAGAGTTTGTCAGTTCTATGCCAAAGGTTGGTGTTTTTTTAGGTACTCCAGATTTCTCCACCATATCAGAGCTAACCGTCGATATAAGTTCAAGAATCTTGACTGGGCATAAAACATCTAATCCAAGCAAGAAGACAATTGTGTCAACTCATTTTCGAAGGCATGAATTGACTTTGTATCAATTATTCACTACTCAGTTTCAATGTAAAGGGAAAGAGAGAATGCTATTCTGTAAACAGATATACATGTATCAGATTTTGTTTAATATCACATGAACTCATTTCAGGTAACTGCAAGTTTATTAATCTAAAGGAAAAATCTAAACACATGTTCAAATGTTTTGTTTTTCAAGTTTGTATATACAGTAATACCTCAATCCATTTCCACCATTTGTTCAGTTATACTTTGGTGTCATTAGAAATGAATCAAGGGCAAATTATAAAAAAAGACAAAAGATATAGACCCTATAACTTCAAAATACTGAAGTGATAAGCCAGGTGGCAAAGCTATTGATGAGCATTTTAATGAGGTTTTACTGTATGTTTCTGAGCTGTTTTCGTACTTGAGTTTACTGACAGTCATTTAAGGGTGCTAGTAGACTTCCCCAGAATGTCAAGGATTACCACTGTGTCATATACAGTGTACTGAAACAGAGCCCATCAGTAAAGGCTGGATACAAAAAAAAACCTAACTTTTTCTTGTCCAAGACTGGAGTGAGACACCTTGAGTTTGAAAAATAACACCTTCAAAGAAGCACAAGTGATTTTACAGTCTTACCCATTTGTTGTAACACTCTTGGGTCCATCATTTTAGCCATCTGTTGGTTAAGTCTTGCCATCTGTGCTGGATTTACATTCTTACTCATGTCACCACCTTAAAAATAAATGTAATATATACAACATTAAAGGATTTAAATGTGTATGATGTGACAAAAAAAAACTTTTTTATATTATCAGAATATTGCATTCAAAAAGAGTCCTTTTTTTTCATTTCAATACAACATAATCAAAGCATAAATAAGAAAGTTTGAAGAGAATTCCTTTTGTACCTCCACTTAAATTTTAATTTCAACTGAAATGGCCCTGAAAAAATGATGAAATCGAGCCATTTTGAATACTTCCGTGAAAAACATTTTTCAAAAATTGTACACAGTAGTTAATGGGTTGGACAGGTGGGTATGATGGTTACAAAAGAAAGTCTTACAGAAAGATTTTTACATTTTAAATAAAATATTAAAATTCTTAAAAATCCAAAATATACATGTAGGTAAAACAGATACAGCACCCAGCCTCACTTCCTTGATAGTAGTTCAAGTGTATAGCTCATTTTGCCAGTTTTCAAAGTTTTTACTATACACAGCTAATTATATAACAGAATAAAACTTCTATTGCAGTCATGTACATGTAAGTGCCTTGTGCCCTTTTAAAAAATATTATTTGAAAGATATTCAGAATTCTGTTGTATCTGCATTATCAGACTCCAAACACCAAAGACTGCTGTTAAATAATCTTGATTCTGTTGTTGTTCTTTTCAGTTCCTCATTATGGCATGTTTTTATTGTTTTTTGTCTATTGACAAAAGTAATTTATTTCAATGACTTTCTATACTTATTCAAATTTTCAATGATATTGTTCCATTAAATGTTGTTTCAGAGCAACTGTGATTATACCAGCTATAAATCCCACTGATCATGTAACTGTAAATGTGACATGATTTATCTGGCTTTTCCACTGACAGGACAATGCATGTCCTAAGTGTCACTGTTTTAGATATTTTTTAAGGTGTTAAACAGTAAAATAAAATAGAGAAAAATATTCTGATAAAAAAATACATGTTTAATCATTAACTAATCTAGAAATGAAATTGACACTTCTATAAAACATCATTCTAAACAAAGGTTAAATGATTTCATACCTTTGAACAGTCCTTTTATGCCACCCATCTTTTTCACCATCTGAGCAAACTTCTTATATTGTGTTAGTAGTTCATTAACTTCTCTAACAGAGACACCAGCACCACGAGCCACTCTCTGTGCTCTAGAAGGAGTTCTGGTAAATAATCTTTCTCCATCTAAACTGTCCAATTCTAATTCACAATACAAATTATGAAAATAAATTACAGTATATGCTTTATGTAAATTTCACAGGGCTTAAAATATATGGACTTTATAGCCTGGTGGTCTTTATAAAGGCCTAGTTCGATCATCAGCTGTAGTATCAGTGGTGAAACCAAAGTGTGATCAAACTGCCTCGACTAAAGTGATGTCACCGCTCGACTAAGGTTCAACCATTTGAAAGCGTTGGTTTCTCTGGATCCAATATGGCGGCATGAGGTGAGTTTGTCAAATTGTCATTATTGATAAATGGGAAAATGTTCTTATACAGTAGACAATAAGTATTACAAAGAAGTAGAACTGATACCAGAAAGCACATAGCGAACTAAGATATGTTTGTATGGAAAATAAACGCGTTTTTGTTCGGAAAATATAACTTCGCACATTCCGAGTGACATTGATACTTGAGAACGATCTCTCTCATATCATGCTAGTTCTAAAATTTATGCCTTTGCAATATCTTTTTATTATTTTACATTTTTATGCTTATATTGTCATTTTATTTATGCGGGGTGGCAGCTTGAACTATAGTAAAAACCAATAGTAAATAATGAAAAAAAATCATAAGAAATCAAAAGAAAATCTTCGTCTTCATCATCAAACATTTCCAGTATACACAAAAACGCAGCCATATTAACTTACTAAACTGGTACCAAAGTGAGTTCGATTATTCACTTAACTAGACATGCGCACTAATACCAACAAAACTGAAGTATGGTTGGTGATCGAACTAGGCCAAAGATATTGTCACTATTGCAGGTTTAACTTGATATCAATAATGATTACAGTTTCTTCAAAATAATTCTTCTGCATACCTTTACTTTTTATAAACAGAAAATTTGAAACAATGTTCCAACCCAACCAACCCAGACCCAAGTTTCACAATCATTCCTTAGCTAAGACTTTCCTTAATTAAAATTTGTCATATTTTAAAACCTCTTTCTAAATTACAAATTTAATCACACATTTGCAATTAAACTTAATACAGATGTTACAAGTTTAAACTGATCTTAAAAAAGACACTAAATTCCTGAATATCTAAACAATTAACCAATTCAGATTTCAAATTTTCAAGATTTATGTTAAGAAAAATCTTAGTTAAGGAATGATTGTGAAACCGGGACCTGGCACCTTATCTGCTAATGTACCATTCAAAAAATATAACTTTCTATTGCAGTATGAATATTTTCATACTCTACTTCTATAGAGATAGCTCTTTGGAAAATTTATATATCAAACAACAAAATTTTGATGCATAGTCTCGACAAATGCTTACCTTGGTCATTCATACTGTCCATGATAGTCATTAACTTTTTAAGTCTGGCCATCGATTCCTGTTCACCCCCTTTTGTTAAGAAATCTGACCCAAAACCAGGTATCATACCCTAAAATAGAAATGCATTGATATTAATCAAGGAGACATACCCAAAAATATAAATTGATTAATATTCAATGAAGAAAGTCATGCCCTAAGACATAAATAAAATTGATATTTACCAAGGGGCCATAACCTTTAATATGATAATTGACTCATATTGATTAAGGGAGTCGTACTTCAAGATTGGAAAAATTAAGACTAATCAAGGGAGAAAACTCTGTGGGCTGAAAACCTTACTTGAATAGACTGATTTGCATTCTATGTTTAAGGAACTGTTGTTCATTATTTCCCTGTAGCAGCTGATGCCAGTAAAACAAATTGTCAACACTTCCTCCATTATCACTATTCTACTTATAAGTATTCAATGTCACTATTATTATTATTAATAATAATAATATCATTATTGATAATGCTTCACTATATAATACAATTGTCACACTAGTTTAACTGTAATGTACATTGTCTGAAAACATATTTATGCATGCGTTTTTGACAAATAAAATATAAACTACATAAAAAAGTCTCGACTAAAAATAATTTCGCAAAATACATCAAAATATTTTAACAAATTTTAGTTAATAAAATGAAAAATATTATGTATTTATCATAAACAATTAAAAATTATATCCATTTTTATATATTAAAAAAAAAAATTATTTACCATAATTTGACTGAATGGTCCCATCTTCATTATATTTTGGAACTGTTCATACATGTCCCTGAGGGTAAACTGACCTGAAATCAAAAATATATTGAAGATATATGAATAAAGGCTTTAGAAAACTTCATTACATAGATGAAAGAGGCTATATGAGTCAATAAATATACTAAGTAAAATCCATCTGAGAAAATAGAAAATGATCATAACTTATTGGAGTTACGTCCCTTGAAAATTTTTCAAAAGTTTCAAAAAATCATATCTGGATAATTTCTTTAAAAAAGAATTTTCATAAATTTGAATTATTAATCTAATAAAACTTAGAAACATATACTACAATTGGTTTAATCCTAAAATGACAATTTTGACTTAACGATTTCTTGAAAATTATGACAATGTTAAACAGTATTTAAATGATTTTTACCTTTATTTAAAGATATACTAATATACCACCTATATAAACCTACATTTACCCATCATTCAATATGCATGGTACTTCTTGAAAACTTGCACCTTGAAGCTACAAACAGGGATTTAATATCTCATTGCTGCTTTAGGGAAAGTCCCCAGACCTAGGGTAGAGAGTACCCTGACATAGTCTCAGCATCCTTGCTCTTTCCTCTGCACATAGCCATGAAGTCATTAGACTGAGCTGGAGGTGGGTGAGGTGTTAGTCACAGCACAGTGATGCAAGTGGTGTATATCCTGTACACTAACACAATGGGGCTCAATCTCAGGAGGTACCTTATTTTTCTCTCTTTACATTAATATTTTATTGCAAATTCAACACATGCAAGTTCATTTCACAGTGAGCAACAAACCCAATGATAACTATTGAATTTATTAAGGGCAAATGTCTTTTACAAATTAAAAAGCGAAAATGTATTTTTCCCCTTCTGTATGGGGTATGGGGTTGCACACTACACATACAAGCCTTTCTTTTATACATGTACCTTGTTTGAGTTTCTTCATTAATTCTTCATTATCATCTAACTTGAGTTCGTTTACTTTGTCTATAAGTCCTTCAATATCACCCATACCTGCAAACAAATCAATAAAATATCTTCAGAATTATACAGCATCTTTGTTGCTTAGCAACACATCTGTTTTTTTTAAATTATGCACCAAAAACTTTATATTATAGAGAAGTAAAGTACACCACAAGACACACAGTCAAAATTCTTTTAAGATATATATAAAAACAACCATGCCAGTAATGGTATATCAGAGGGAAAAAGATAACCTGAGAAAACCACAGACAATTGATATATAAAATTACACTACTACATTGAATTCACATTCAGATTCACATTACAGATTAGCACTTCAACAATTTGTAGACAATCTCAAAAAAAAAAAATAAAAAAAAAAAAAAAACCACATTTTTTCCACAATTTTCCAAAAATTGTTTTATTTTAATCATCAAAATCAGACACTACTATGGTTATACAGTAAAACCTGCTAAAGTGACCACTTTCATAAAATCTTTACCTGTCCTTAAAGACCACTATATTGAGAACCCTTTGCTTCAATTCTGAACCAAAAAGAAACTTTATATAGAAACCATTTGTCTATAAAGCCCATATTTCTTAGGCCCTGAGACAGTTTTTACTGTAACTTCACACACAGTAGTGTTAATACATGAAAAAATAATATCAAGCCTAGTGGTTATGTAATGTCCAATTTCTTCTGAACTTGAATATCCTATATACATGTATAGCACCATTATCCCATTACACTTACCTAACAGTTTACTGACAAAAGGTTGAACTTTAAATGGTTCAAAATCATCCGTATGTTCTCCTGTACCAATAAATATCACTGGACTCTTTGTTGCAGCAACTCTGAAATATTCAACAATTTCATTTGAAATGTTTCTACAGTCAACTCTCTTTACAACGGCCATATTCAAGGTTATCAAATTTGTTGTAATGAATTTAGAATGTGTTGGAGTTATGGTCCCTTGTTCAAAGTTTGTTGCAATAATTCATTGAATTACTTTCATATATATCTTAATATTTTTAAATATCTGCATCAGTGTTTTAAAAAATAAATTATAAACTATCAACAACACATCTTTTTTTGTTGAAAAGTTCAATTAAATATTGAATAATGAAATATTTTCTTGTAAATACACGTTATACGTCCCGGGATTTTACCCTTTTAAATTTTGTCTCATCAGTACAAACAAAATTTCAAAAAATTTGTCCATCCCAACTTTACAAATAAAAGTTTCTCAACCATACCAGAACCGACTGCCTTGATGTAATTGAAACAAATTTTTTATGATGATGTAAAACAATATCATTTTACTTTATTTCTCCAATGTTAATACTTAAACAACATTTTCAAACCTTTTTAAAAACACTAAAATTTTACTCAATACACAATAGTGTATTGCTAGTTTATGTGATTGCTTATTTTGTGTATACATGTTTGTGCTATGACACTACAGCTGTAAGCATTTACTTACGCACTTAATGCACCACCTCCCTTAGCATGACCGTCTAACTTTGTTATAATAACTGAAGCTACATCTACTTTCTCTTTAAAAGCTCTGGCCTACATGTTAAAAACAAGTAAAATTAAAATATGTATCATATATCCAATTATATATTTATAGTTTGATGTAATCAATTTTCACAAACATTTTAACAAAACAAATCAATGATGATACACATAATGTAAGCGACACTTTTCTGTAATCATTTTAATTATGCACATTCATGACATACTTTAAGAATCATAAAATAAAAGCCCTGAATTAAAATTTTTATACAGTCATGAACAGGTTATTGCAAAATATTGAGTTGAGTTGAGTAATGGTGTTTAACATCCCATTCAAGAATATTTCACTTATAATGAGACATCGCCAGCGATAGGCAAAAGTGCAGAAATTTTGCATGTGCATTGCACTGATGGCATTATACAGCAGAGTTCTTTATTGTGCCACGCCTGCCGTGACATAGGACTTCGTTTATTTTAAGTTCCCATCCAAAAGAACCATGACTTTCATTTCGTAATGCCAAGTGCTTGGTGAAAGAACAGCCACTACCCACTTTCAAGTCTTGTGTCAGACCCGGCCGGGGTTCGAACACACGACTTCCCACTTACGGAGCAAGCACTCTACCAACTGAGCTACTGCAGTGGTATTGCAAAATATTGAAACTTCATGTAACGTATATTCTTTTTGTTCAAATTTTCGGGAAAGGATGTTACAAAAAAGTTGTGCAGAGCATGCATATTGACTTTCTTCCATACAACTCAGATACATGTACAATTTTTGCAGCAAATTTGGACACTTTTTATATTATTAACAGTATTTAAAAATAAGTACTAACTGATGATATGATGAAGTTAAACTTACTTGAGATTCACAAGCTTGACCAATGGTGGCATCCATGACGAATATCACATTGTCTGGAGACTAAAAAAATATGAGATCATAACATAATCATTATTCAAATTTTTTATTACATTTCTTTAAAAAGAAAAATAAAAATTTTCAAAATCATGTTTCATTGTTTCTATTTAAAAGGTTGGATAAAATAACAGGGCTTTTTCTACCCTCGAGTTAGGGTAAAATTAATTGTTATTCCAATTAGTAAAAAATTATTTTCCCAACATTTGTTGTACTTTCTCCATTACTCTTACTTTCTTATTTTATTTCTAGTTAGGAGTAATTATCGACTCTTTAATTTGCAAACGAAGTTGTATAATTATGTATTTCTTATAGTAAAATAGCAGATTTAAAAAAAAAAAAAAAAAAAAAAAAAAAAAAAAAAAAAAAAAAAAAAAAATTCCATTCCTTTTTGGAATTTGCAGACTAAAATTTCTAAAGTTATAGACTGCAACCAATCTTTCAAAAAGAAAAACTGCTTATAACTAAATCCAAGCAGAAAATTTTGAGGGTTAATTTGGTGATAGACTGGCATCTCATCAGAAAGGACTGGGGAGAAAGAGGAAGGTCTTGTAAGTTAAGCAGCTTTAAAACATGGGATGTTGAGAGCCTTTTTTTTATTAATTTCATGCACGACTTGAATTTTAAAGTATACTTACAACTGCATTAGAGACTTGCAACATTTCCTCAAATAACGAATCTTCCTGTTTGTGTCTTCCACTAGTATCTACAATGATGATTTCAAAGTTCTCACCCCTGAATTTTTCTACACCTTCATGTGCAATCATGACTGGATCTATTTCTGTGTAACTGTAAGAGAATATCAGAAATTATATATGATAGAAGTTATAAAACAGAAAGTAGGAAATACCACCAGATAGCTAGTCTGAGCTAGTCTGTACAGATGCATCACTTAAAGAGTTAAGATTCTTTCACTTAATATCAGACACCAGGAATTCCAAAGACACTGGAAATATCATGACAGCTCTTTCAGATAAGCAGGTAAGCTTAAAGTACGGCTTTTGTTTTGGTAACTGACATATGATATAGAATGATAATCACCTACAGACTTGATTTTTATTAAATTCTTTTATCACTAATCATGACAATAAAAGAACTGGATTGAATTAGATTAATAGTGTTGTAGGCCCCCGTCAAGATTCTTTCACAAGCATCGAGGCAGTCGGTTCAGGGTGGTGAAGGAACCTTGAGTGCAAGGGAAACTGCCGACCTTTGGCAAGCAAACTGACAAACCAAAGGCATTTTGTTTCATAAGCTTCACTTTCCTAACAATCATTCTACATTGTGGGTATATTGAATGCTGGGGTATTTTTATCTGAACTAGGACCCTATCCTTATACTGTACATGTATATATACAGTATCAGTAAATAGAAATTTGGGAGGAGAATATTCACTGTTACCTTCCATAAAATGGAATTCTGGCTTTTGTTGCATTCTGTTTCAGCTGATCAAAAGCTCCAGCACGAAACGTATCAGCACAGATCAAACATGTCTTCCAACCCTTCTTCTGATAATAATATGCCAACTAAAAAAAACATCCATATATGTTAAAACAGTAAGTTATACAACACTTGAACAGTGTTTATAATCAGAATTTAGGATTTGACTATCAATATGTCGAAATTTAGTAAATTTCAGAGTCAACCACTTAAACGTAAAGCAAGCAGAGAACCTGCTGCGCATGTATATCACATATGTTTAGTACATTGAAGTAGTGAACTGTAATTTGCAATCTCATCATCAATATGAAAAGACTCGATCTTTGTGTAGTTTCCTTTCTGATGAATTACTCACAATGAAGATGAATTTAAAACTCAAAAAAGGAAATCATTCATCACCCATTAAACAAAATTTTTAGGGATAAAATTACCAAAGACAAAAAAATCCATTTGAAAAATTTCAAATAACTGGATCAAATCATACACAATCTTTCAAATATTGGTATTTTATTTGCTTAAGTAGAAGTATGCTTAACATTCAAGGTATCCGATTACATGTAAAACATGTATCATATATCTGTTACATGTATATTACTTACCTTAGTACATGTAGTTGTTTTTCCACTTCCTTGTAAACCAACAAACATAATAACATTACTCTTTCCTTTAACTGGCTGCCATGCCTTCACCCCTGGATCAATGAGCTAGAAATTCAAAGATAATCTATCAATAGTGTTTAGTTTAGTTAACCTTTGTTAATTATCAAACACAAACAGAATGGTCCAATATCAATCACAATCCCAAAAGCAAAGTGAAAATTTTGAAAACTGGCAAATTAAGTTAAACATGTGAACTTCTACTAGGGAAGTATGGCTGGGTAAGTACCACCTGTCTAGCTAACTTCACCTGCCATGTGTGAAATCTAAATTTGAGAACGAAAGGGACATGGAGCTAGTCTGAGATGTCAAATTTATCCAGAATAATTTTTGGTACAGCAACATTATACTGTCATGTACTGATAAAAAAATCACACTGTGTAATGATGAAAAAAATCAATTAATTGCGTAGAAAACAAGCAAATGTTTTACATTACATTGGTAGCTGTCTCTGCTTATTACAACAAAAAAAATACCAAGTAAAAAGTCTTAATGTGGTGCATGATTTTATGACTGGGGGTCTGATTTGCTGTAAAATCACAAATACTCCTGACCAGTATCCATGGGGGATTAAATTTCATAAATTAATGTTTGTGGGTTATTCAAAACCACAAGATTCAGTGTCAATGGAATTTTTTTAATTATCAAGGCTACCAATGGGATTAAATTTCAAAATACCCAATTTTGACCCAACAAATAATAATGATTCTACAGCAGATTCACACTTAAGCATGGTAATGGCAATTTTAAGAGTGCAGTCCAGAAGTACAAAATATGGTTAAAAATGAAAATAACAACCAACATTCCTTTTCAAGTATTCAATGAGGTTTGCTCACAGATCAATCCCTTGACCTTGTAACTCCGAATCAAAATATTCTTGTTGTGATATATTTGAACGACTTTAATATTTTTAACATCTATATATATATAGCTACCTTTACAAGTTCTTTGAACACAGCTGATTGGATCATTCTTCGTTTGTTTAAACCTCCAGCCATTTCATCAAAATCTATCACAGATCTACAAATAGGGAAACGAAGTAACATCTTTAATTTTTTTTTTTTTTAGTTTTGTAGTGTCTGAATTCAACTTACTGATAAAGAGCAACAGTTATTTTTTGAAAATAGATACCATTTATTACTGAGTTGCCTTATCAATATTGAAACTTATACCAATAAATTATGCTGAATTTTGATTGTACATGTGTGTGTGTGTGTGTGTGTGTGTGTGTGTGTGTGTGTGTGTGTGTGTGTGTGTGTGTGTGTGTGTGATATTACCTGACATTCTCTCTAAGTTGTTTGACCAATTTGATGTTAACATCAGCTTCCAGCAAAGCAGCACATATTTCTTTTAACATTCCATTTAAAACCTAAACAGATTTTAAAAAATTTGAAATTAAAATTAAAAAACAAAAATTTCATTTTAAAATGTACCAAATCTATAAATCTAGTGACAAACATGTCAACAGTCATTCAACATGAATTTAGAGAAAACGGTGAATTTAAGAAAGTGCAGTTTTTTTGTTTTTTTTTTGGCAACCCATGAGTTAAATTTCAAATCACTGATTATTAGCCTAGAAAAAATTTTTAATTAAAAGAAAGGCAAAATAAAATGATTTTAAAAAATATGTAGCTAATGGTGATTTTTTCCCCCTAACATGTATAGTGTGTTACAAAACTTCTCCAAGACCTGGATCAAGAAGCCAAATTGATATTGGTATCCTACTAGTATACATACATGTATGTGAATAAGTGCACCAGATACAGAATTTAGGTGGTAAAAAAATGCTGGTTTGAATGAAAATTATCAGCTTTAATTATCTTGACCAGCAAAAATTATTTCTAAAATTATTTCTATTCAATAACATTAAAATTTCACATCAAAGTTTATACTGAAACATTGATTTTAAGTTTGTGCCAATATGAACTAGTTATGTCTATCCATCATGACACCTTATTTCTGCTGTACTTGTATCTATAGATGAAATAACTTGTCATGATGAAACAAAAATAACAGTCTATAGGTATTTTACAATCATATGTGTAGAAATACTGTGATAACTGCCACCTCTACAGAAAGATTACCTGTTCATTATGACCAGGTTTTAAGGTTTCATGGCTTCTTGTTTGACTAAAATGTACCTCGGTACAAAGAACACTCAGCCAGTCTCAGGGGTTGCGCTGACGTTCTCTAATTTAGCTAACTGCTAATTTTTTTATACTTTCTGGCTCTAAAAATTTGATTTTGGCTAATATTTTTGCTAAAAAATATTCGTCATTTTTATTACAAGGCAGACAAAAATCTTTGAATTTTTTTACACAAAAATTGAAAAAGTGATTTTATAATTTCAAAAAATTATTAAAGTATTAAAAACTTTTAATAATATACAATTCTTTTTGGGACAAACATTTTAGGTCTTTTTTTTTTTTTTTTTTTTTTTTTTTTTTTTTTTTTTTTTTTTGGTTTCTGAGGCGAGGTTTACTGGCACAATTTATTATCAATTGACTCATAAATTTTGAAGTTGGCTCTTATTTTAGCTCTAAATATCAAGAACCAGGGCTAGCCCTAACACTTGTGTTTAAAGTCCATATTGCTGATACTTATTCAGCAGAGTTATCTCACCAACATTCCTCCAAAAATAAATTTTTCGTGATTAACACTTCCCATGATTTATAAACTACTGGTTATTCCTGTCAGCATTTCTGGTAAGAGTCCTGATTTAGAAGAGTCACCCATTTAATTACTGGTACCATAAATTATAAGATTTGAGCTGTGGCTGGACATTATGTTTTCCCTTTTACTGTCATATTTAATATGGTTGTTAACCAGTGAATGTGACTGATTAACTTTATTTTCTTTTATGTAGAAATGTTAGATTTTGATTCACAATAGCAAATAGAGAGGAATGAGGCAGACTGTAGCTGTGGTGTGGAAGGTAGATCAGTTGTGTATTGGTTCAAGCAAAGAATGAAGGAAATATCAGTATCAAATGTTCCTATCAAGATTTTTATATATACTACAGGTTTTAATTAAAAGTGTGTTCTTTACTCATTTTATTAGTAACACGTCTGTAGAAAGGAAGGATGGCACATGCCCGGTATGACAACAAGGAATCATTATTGTTGTCACACCTTTAGTGTCATAGTTTGATAATACTCATCTAAAGAGGACTGCATTGTAATGGGAGAAGAAACATACCTCTTCATTTATAATGGTTGCATGACTGAGTGACCTCAAGGCTGAAGTTATTTTCCTTCCTAAATCTGCTAAAACCATCTTGACCACTTATTGTCTCTTTTCTTTAAAATCCACTTGTTGAAACTTAAATTTGTCTAGAATAAATCTGACGCAACTAAGGGTATTCCCTGAATTCCAGATGTTGAAAAGTTCTGGAAAAGCAATTTGGTCTTTCTTCAAAATTAAATGAAGGTTTTTATCTGTAAGATAATTGAAAATTCTGAATATATCACAAAACAATGATTCCGTTCTTATTTTATCCAGGCGGCATTCTAGTATGTTTGAACCAGGAAATGTGTTGGTATTTACAAACTTTACTCCACAAAACAGTCCACGTCTCTTGTGGCTAACGGTGATATGTATAATCCTTACCTATGTTTTAAATGCCCTGTAAACAATTTTACCTGTTTATATAAATAACTAATTCTTGATTCATTTTATATCCATAAACTTTGTCAGTAAAACTTTTTGATATACCATATAAAGTTAAGTGTTATTTTTCAGTTTAATTCCGGTAAAACAGATAATAGGGTTAGCCGGAATAATTATTTTGGTACGAATCTCTTTCTTCGCATTACATATTACTTAAATCGAGTATGTTCGCAATCACGAATATTGAGGAAAGGAGGGATAACTCTTAGTAGAAAAGTTTAAGTCGGTGAATGATTTCATTTTTTTGAATGAACAATTAAATCAAATTACACGAAATTAAACAACTGGATCCAAAGCAAAAAAATGAAATCAACTGTAAAAACGAATGTGCCATATCTAGATATGAAGATGGCTAAAAAAGTACAGCCTTACCAGAAAATTATTCTGATATTTTTTTGAGAAACAATTGTCTGTACTGGTTGTTTTATGACAAAATTCAAATATGTTAAATATTTTAAAATGATTATTTCAGTAAAAATACATTTAATGAGCACTTAATTCCTCAGATGAAATTATGAAAAGGTTTGGCGAACACAATGATCGAAAACGTTTATCAGCACCGGGTTTTAAGGATGCGTTGTTCTAGATAATTCGGTATTTAATTTGCAACACATGATTGTGGTAAGCATCTAGATGCGTTTAGCCTTGTAAATAAAACTAAATTTTAAAAAACAATATAAACATAACGATGTGTTGAAGCAGAGACTTTTTTTTTCCAAAATCCCAAATGAGTTACAAATAACATTTGCGGTATCATAAAGACTATAACATTAACCGAGCAACCGTCAAACCAATATTTATTAAATTGCAAGGTAATCATGTTAATTACAGGTGATTGATTGTAAAATAAAACTGATGTTTTTCGAATTAGACTATTAATAATCATGATGAATAATCGGTTTGTTGGATTAGTATGTAAATTCAATTCAATTTTCGGAAAAATCAAAATAATATAAATTTTTCGCGAAAAATAAAATGTCGGAACAGAGAAGGTTTGAAGTTAATTTTTGTTAATATTTTAAAATTTCATTTTTTTTAAAAAAGTTACACCAGCGACATTTTAAAAAATAAACATCGCTGGTTTTATAACAATTTCAAAATATGAAAATATTTTCAATTGAAATTATTTAAAAATAAAAAAAATAGCTGAGACGGAATGGAAAAAACATGCAACATTATTATTATTATTATTATTATTATTATTATTATTATTATTATTATTATTATTATTATTATTTTTATTATTATTATTAAATGATAAACAATTTAAAGTAAGTTTTCTAAAGGTTTCATTTGTTTCTACTCGGGTTGTCCATCAAGGCACATCAAAAATATAAATATGTACATAAAGGTTAATAAAACTGCATATAATTTTGAGTTTTATATTCTGTATACATGTAGTTGGAATATATCAAATTATACACGAAAATCAAATGGGAAATAACTCTAAGCTCTTTTACGTCAAATAGTGACAATGCTCATGTAGAGTACAATAATATCTGGGTCAATAGTTCCAGGTCAAAAATCAAGGTTGGACACAAGCACATGCACTGAAAAGTAGTGACAGATACCCTCAGTTGCGTTTTGGAGTTGACTGTAAGTTTATAGAAATTATTTTATTTGAAATGGCATTGTTTAATCATTATTTCATTGCTCCTATGTTGCACTGTTATGATCATGCTTGATGTGCATGCTACAGAATCCGATACTGTATCTGCAAGATTATACATCTTCAAGGATGTAAATCAGATTCTTGATGATGCATAACGGTAATGAGACTGGTAAGGTTCTAACTATTTTCCCAAGTAACACCATGTCATCAATTACATGTATTACTTGTGACAAATACACAACCTGGTTACAATGTAACACGACAACCATTACTTGTTTGTAATTGCGGGGCCTCGGTGGCCGAGTGGTCTAAAGCACAAGCTTACAGATCACAGTGCCTCTCACCACCTTGGTTCGAGTCCCACTCAGGACAGATCCTAGTGTTAGAAATTTGTCAGTTTGCTTGCCGAAGGTCGGTGGTTTTCTCCGGGCACTCCGGTTTCCTCCATCATCCCAGAACTGACTGCCTCGAAAGAAGTGAAGGAATCTTGACTGGGGCGTAAAATACCATTACTCCACTCAACTCCAATTGTTTGTAATTTAGTTAAATGGCAAAAAAGATAAGTTTTTCTTTCATTTGTTAATAGATCTGCCGGACATTGATGATTTAGTTGCATATTGTTTTGGGTTTCAAAAACAGTTTGTTTTTTTTTAATTTTATCCATGCTTTTGCCAATGACTTACCCGGTACAAATTGCCATGGTAACATAAATGACTTTTAAGTGAACTTATGATATCTACGGTCTAATTCATTTGTTAGCACTTAAATATTAAAGTTTCTGATATGAAGATCAATAAATTGGGCATCTGTCATATACTATTGTAGCATTTTATGTATGCTATGCATTTACCATCTGATTCCTAGAAATGCTTTAAAACATATGTATCAAATACAAGTGTGTTAGCACCCAAGTCATACAAATGGATTTTAAACAAAACAACAGTCAATTTGTCAGCTGTTGGCTTCTATTGAAATTGCTACCTGAGTAACAATATTGTGTACAGAGGTTACTACACACATATACATGATAAGATTGACTAATAGTCCATACTATAGTTAATAACTTGCAATACTTCTCCAACTCTTTGTCGTTGTTGTTGTTGTTGTTGTTGTTGTTGTCATCATCGTCCTCATCCTCCTCTTTCATGCAATCACAACCACCACTACCATCACCTCCACATCATCATTATCTAATATATATAACTTTATTGCTTTAAGGCCTCCAGCCCATGGCATTTTAAGATATACATTCAACATCGATGGCGTGTTAAATAGTGTTACAAGTATATTATAATACATAATAAATGTTATATACTTATGGATACTTATTACAATTATCAATAACTTCTTTTCTCCTTTTAAAGGCATAGAAAATAAACATGCTGACTTGTTGTAGTAGTTTGACATTTTGTGTCGACATAATTATAACAAACTTATTAAAAGTTGGTTTTAAAAAATATTTTGGTAAAAGAAACTTCTTCCTGAGATCACTGTATGTTTACAGATAAGTAAAAAATGATATTCATCTTCCACACAACCGGAATTACATATAACACAAACTCTGTCATTTCTATCAAGACCTCTGTGTCTACCGACTTCTATCATAAGGTCATGTGTACCACACCTAAAAATTGACATTGCATGTCTATATTTACTAATTTTAATTTGATCGAGGTATACTTCCTTTTCATATATATGTTTAAAATTGTTATATGTGGAAAGTTTGGGTTTACTTGACATATCACTATACCATGTCTGTAGGAAAGTATCTTCAGTCTAAGTACAAAAGCTTCCATAAAAATATCCTTATCCCCCACTCCCTGGTTAAACCATACTTCACCAAACCCTGTAGAACACAATATATTTTTAACTTTAGTAGCCCAATTTGTTTTGCCTTGATTATCTAAGTTATGTAACATATCATAACACTTTCTAACATATCTGTCAGTATTCATATCAACAATTTTTAACCAATACTTGACAAGTCTTTTAAAAGTAAATAGTTATCACTAACACTATCCTTCTTCTCCTTTAAATCATTATCATCCTCCTCCTCCTTCTCTTCCTCCTCTAAATCATTATCATCCTCCTCCTCCTTCTCTTCCTCCTTTAAATCATTATCATCCTCCTCCTCCTTCTCTTCCTCCTTTAAATCATTATCATCCTCCTCCTCCTTCTCTTCCTCCTCTAAATCATTATCATCCTCCTCCTCCTTCTCTTCCTCCTCTAAATCATTATCATCCTCCTCCTCCTTCTCTTCCTCCTCTAAATCATTATCACCCTCCTCCTCCTTCTCTTCCTCCTCTAAATCATTATCATCCTCCTCCTCCTTCTCTTCCTCCTCTAAATCATTATCATCCTCCTCCTCCTTCTCTTCCTCCTCTAAATCATTATCACCCTCCTCCTCCTTCTCTTCCTCCTCTAAATCATTATCCTCATCACCATTCTCTTCCTCCTCTAAATCATTATCATCCTCCTCCTCCTTCTCTTCCTCCTCTAAATCATTATCATCCTCCTCCTCCTCAAAATCATTATCACCCTCCTCTTCCTCCTCCTCTAAATCATCATCACCCTCCTCCTCTTCTTTATAATCATCATCATTATTACCACAACCACCAACAGCAACACCACCACCACAACTTGTTATCACCATCCTCCTTTTTCTCCTCCTCTTAATCATTTTCACCTTTCTCCTCTTCTACCTCTTTCATGCCATTACAACCACCACTACCATCACCTCCACCATCAGCATTATTACCCTCCTCCTCCTCTTAATCATTATCACCCTCCTCCTCCTCTTCCTCTTCTTCCTCCTCCTGTAAATCAGCATCAACCTCCTCCTCTTCCTTATTATTACCATCATCATCATTACCACCATCAGCACCACCACCAACAACAACAGCAACACATCACCACCATCACTTATCATCACTTTCCTCCTCCTCCTCTAAATCATCATCACCATCCTCTTCCTCCTTGACATCATCATCATCATCATCTAAATTCTTACCACCATCATCATTATCACTAACACCATCCATCTCCTTTAAATCATTATCCTCATCACCATTCTCTTCCTCCTCTAAATCATTATCATCCTCCTCCTCCTTCTCTTCCTCCTCTAAATCATTATCACCCTCCCCCTCCTCAAAATCATTATCACCCTCCCCCTCCTCAAAATCATCATCACCCTCCTCCTCTTCTTTATAATCATCATCATTATTACCACAACCATCAACAGCAACACCACCACCACAACTTGTTATCACCATCCTCCTTTTTCTCCTCCTCTTAATCATTTTCACCTTTCTCCTCTTCTACCTCTTTCATGCCATCACAACCACCACTACCATCACCTCCACCATCATCATTATACCCTCCTCCTCCTCTTAATCATTATCACCCTCCTTCTCCTCTTCTTCCTCCTCCTGTAAATCAGCATCAACCTCCTCCTCTTCCTTATTATCACCATCATCATCATTACCACCATCAGCACCACCACCATCAACAACAGCAACACATCACCACCATCACTTATCATCACTTTCCTCCTCCTCCTCCAAATCATCATCACCATCCTCCTCCTCCTTGACATCATCATCATCATCATCATCTAAATTCTTACCAAAGAATATTTTAGAAGAGTGTAAAACATTACCACTGAGAAGAGTTTTAAAAATCAATTGAATGGTGAATCCTTTCATTCATTTAGAGATGGTTAGAAAAAACTAAATAAACTAAAATTTATTCAATTCAATCTGGACAATTTTATATTTTGAGGATATTTTCAGCTCTCCTGAGCACAAAGTGCTCAAGTGAGCTATTGTGACGGGGTCATTGTCCGTCGTGCGTTGTGCGTCGAGCATCAACTTTTGATTGTTAACACTCTTAAGGCCACAATTTGAATGCAATCTTAATCAAACTTGCACAGAATGATCCTCTTGACAAAAGCTAGCTCAAGTTCTTATATGGGCCATGTTAGGTAAAAAAGTAGGCCACTAGGTCAAATAATGGAAAAACCTTGTTAACACTCCTGAGGCCCCAATTTGGGTGCAATCTTCATCCAACTTAGTCAGAATGATCCTCTTGACAAAAGCTAGCTCAAATTGGTATATGGGCCATGTTGGGTCAATAAGTAGGTCACTAGGTCAAATAATAGAAAAACCTTGTTAACACTCCTGAGGCTCCAATTTAAGTGCAATCTCCATCAAACATTGTCAGATTGATTCTCTTGACCAAAGCTAGCTCAACATTATATATGGGCCATGTTGGGTCAATAAGTAGGTCACTAGGTCAAATTATATAAAACCTTGTCAACACTCCTGAGGCCCCAACTTTAGTCTAATCTTCATCAAACTTGCTCAGATTGATCCTCTATACAAAATCTAGCTTAAGTTTGTATATTGCCATGTTGGATCAATAAGTTGGTCACCAGGTCAAATAATATAAAAACCTTGTCAACACTCCTGAGGCACCAATTTTAGTTCAATCTTTATTTAACTAAGTCAGAATGATCCTCTTGGCCAAAGCTAGCTGAAGTTTTTTTTTCTGGTTATGTTATATAAATAAGTAGGTCACTAGATCAAATTATATTAAAACCCTGTTAACATATCTGAGGGCTTAATTTTAGACCAATCTTCATCAAACTTGCCGAGATTCATCCTCCTAAAAAAAGCTAGCTTGAGTTCATATATGGGTCATGTTGGGTCAATAAGTAGGTCACTAGTTCGAAATATAGGAAAAATCTCTAAAATAGAAGCTTCAGCTTGCCAAAATCAAGCTGAGTGTACATCATTTTCAGTGAGCGTCCAGGGCCTTCATGGCCCTCTTGTTGATATCACTAATTAGAATTAATTTGGGCTTGGGATGAGAGGTGGGGAGGGGGTCTTACTACAGGTACTACAGTAGTTAGAAAATAAAAAAAATCATTGTATAATTCACTACTATCTATAACCATTACTAGTAGACTTGTATGGAATCATTCATATGCTAAAATTCAAACATTGATGTATATATATGCATCATTACTTATCTGACAGATGTCAATCAATTTATCATTTTTTGATAACTAGCAGAACAATCAAGCCTTTATTGTTATTATTGTTTATTTATGTGTGTACACATGTGTATTTTATATATTTATACAAACATAAATTGAGATCAGGCTCATCCAGGTGCTCTCTGATGTACATATATCTCTGGTGCATTGCGATTGTGATAAGGTAAAATTTATTGTGATGTATTTTTGTATTTTATAACTTTTTTTTTAATTCTGACTTTTTATTATTACAGTTAGTTACACAACACACACACACACACACACACACACACACATACACACACACACACACACATTTTATTATTGCATTAGTTACACAACACACACATACACATACACACACACACACACACACACACACACACATTTATTATTGCATTAGTTACACAACACACACATACACACACACACACACAACACACACGCACATACACATACACATACAAACACACATGCACATACACACACACAGAGAGACTTATTCTTTGTGTTATCTAATATAGGATTACTTTCTTAGTGAATACGTTTTTCACATTTATGTGTGTACAGGAAATGAAACAGAAATTCCCATCTTTCAAAACAATGCAGGGGTTTGAACCCACAACCCTTGACTTGGAAAACATATGTTTGCACCACTCTACCAAGGCCCCTAACTTTTATTATGAGATTTTACTGTATATCAACATTGTATATTGTTACTTTGTCATAATTGTTGTTATCGCAGACAACAGGGGTTGTTTTTCTTGTTAATTTTGTCCCCAAACTATTTTTGTGTGATATCATCTGATGTAAGCAATTTGACACTTTAAACATTCCATAATGTGTTTTTATTCCATTCAGACAGATCTAAATACAAGATCTATGACATTTTCTCTATATGTAGTTATGTAGTTATCACTTCATTTGTTATTAATACTTTATGTCTCTTAGTGTTGTGAAAATCAATATCTGAATGAAATAACAAAATTGCTTTGGAACCCATAGGCTTGTCTGTAATTATTGTACTGGTAGGGGCTGATAACAGGTTTGTGGATAAAGAACAATATATATATATATTCCTTGAGAAGTAGATGTTATAATTACTAGTACAGTGGTAATATGACAAAAGAAAAAAAAACAGAAAAAATTACACTCAATGGCAAAAAGGACAAAATAGATATTTTGGACAAATTATATAATAGAAGACCAAAATAATTGTGTAGATTCATTTTGGTCATGACTAGTTTTTCAGATATATACACACAGTAGCTCATTTGGTAAGATCCCATCTCTTTATTGAGAAAAGGCTTGGGTTTGCCTCATGGTTTGTAGAAAAAGTGTAGATTCATTTTAGACTGGCAGACACTATACAGACAGTAGCTCATTTGGTAAATATCTTGTCCTCTATTAAGGACTGCTGTGGGTTTGTTTCTGATTTGGTCGACAAAATTTGTAGGTTCATTCTAGTTACATGACAAGACTGGCAGACATTATACAGATGGTAGCTCATTTGGTTAAAAAAACTTTACATGAGAAAAGGCTGAGTTTGCTTCTGGGTTGGGTATCGCCAAAACTTGAAATTCATATTTACTGTTCTGTTAGCAAGCACTAAAGGCATTCAGAAACAAAATTTTTTTGTGGCACCAAAGATCAAATTAGATATTATAATAAAGATAATGTTTGGGTTTTGCATTAGCATTGTACCTTAAATATGAAATATACTTTCTTAAAATTATTCTGAACCATTTATGACAATCTTTTTCTTCCCAAAATGTATTTTAACAGATCATGTTGTCTTAATTATACCCACTGCAACAAAGTTTTTTTTTTTTTTTTTTTTTTTTTTTTTTTTTTTTTTTTTTTTTTTTTTTTTTTTTTTTGGGGGGGGGGGGGTTATACTGGAATCACCTTGTCGTCCATCTGTCTGTCTGTCCATAGACACAATTTGTCCAGAATTTAATTCAGTTATGTATGATCCAATTTTTTTTTAAAAAATGCACAGGTGTTAATCATCTTATGACCTGTGCAGTTTGATCAGTTTGAAAATATGCACAGATATTAAGAATAATAAGAAGCTGTGCACCTGTGATTATTAGATAGATATCTCTTTTCTTTTTTTTTGCAATTTATGAATATTGAGTTTTGGTGTAACGTTTTTTTCAATTAATTTTTTTTTTTTTTTTTTTTTTTTTTTTTTTTTTTTTTTTTTTTTTTTTTTTTTTTTTGGTTAGTGGGAGTATTAGTCTCCTTTAGAGACAGCACTAGTTTTTAATGGCACCAGTCTGTTCCCCATTCTCAAAAAAGGTACAAACTTAAGTTTTTTTAATACATGTACATGCTTTAAGACCAAGAAAGAAAATCATGGTTTTTTTAGCTTACGTGGGCTTTTCAGATATTTTTGTTACCAGTGTCTGTCTATTTTTAGCTCAACTGAGCACAAAGTGCTCATGTGAGCTATTGGTACCATAGAGCAGACCCTCCGTCGTCGTCCGTCCGTCAACAATTGCTTCAACGACTTCTTCTCAGAACCTCTGGTCCCATTTTGTTTAAACTAATCAAAAGCATTATAGAACATTGCCTTTCAGATTTGTGTTTTTGGTTGCCATAGCTACCAAATTTAGGTCCACAATGACCTACATAGTTAAAAACTTAAAAAAATCTCTTCTCCAAAACCACTTCACTGAGATAAAATCTGATGTGATATTTGGCATCTACGGCGTCTTATTACCAAGTTTTGGAATTTCAATAATTTTTGTGAAAAATTAGGTTACATGTTTTTGCGTTTATTTTTTGTATTTTGTAAAAAGTACTTTTTTACAACAAATTACAATAATGAATAAATTTAGGTGAACCCTCTTTTCCAAAACATCATTTTCTTATGTGAAGAAACATATGTTGACAATTTTTATGAAATTCTGTACAGCACACGTCGCTTTTTTGGCCTTTTTCATTTTCAATTCTAGCACCCAAGGGTCGAGGGTTTAAATCCCAGTGGAGCCACTTTTTTTTTTTTTTTTTGTTTTAATTTTTTAATTTTTATTCTTTTTATTTTTCTGAATATTTTGACTTACAATGGTGCATGGAAGAGATTTATGAATTTTTAGTGTAATTTTTTTTTTTTTTTTTTTTTTTTTTTGAAATACATGTGATACTGCAACCCAAGGGTTGAGGGTTCAAATCCCAGTGGAGCCACATTTTTTTTTTTTTTTTTTTTTCTGAATTTTTATGACTTACAATGGTGCATGGAAGAAATTTTGAATTTTTACTTTTTAGGTTGCCATAGCTACATTGACCTAAATAGTTGAAAACCTAAAAAATTTTTTTTTCTCCAAAATCACTTCACTGAGATAAAATCTGATGTGATATTTGGCATCTACGGCGTTCTTATTTACCAAGTTTGTGAATTCAATAATTTTTGTGAAAATTAGGTTACACGTTTTTGCATTTATTTTTTGTATTTTGTATTTTGTAAATAGTACTTTTTTTACAAAAATTACAATAATGAATAAATTTAGGTGAACTCTTTTCCCAAACATCATTTCTTATGTGAAGAAACATAGGTTTGACATTTTCATGAATTCTGTAAAGCACAAGTTGCTTTTTTTGGCCTTTTTCATTTTCAATTCTAGCAGCCCAAGGGTCGAGGGTTCAAATCCCAGTAGAGCCATTTTTTTTTTTTTTTTTTTTTTTTTTTTTTTTTTTTTTTTTTTTACTCTTATTCTTTTTATTTTCTGAATATTTTGACTTACAATGGTGCATGGAAGAGATTTTATGAATTTTTAGTGTAATTTTTTTTTTTTTTTTTTTTTTTTTTGAAATACATGCGATACTGCAACCCAAGGGTTGAGGGTTCAAATCCCAGTGGAGAAGCCACATTTTTTTTTTTTTTTTTTTTATTTTCTGAATTTTTATGACTCTACAATGGTGCATGGAAGATATTTTTGAATTTTTACTTTTTAGGTTGCCAATAGCTACCATTGACCCAAATAGTTGAAAAAATACTAAAAAATTTTTTTCATCCAAAAATCACTTCACTGAGATAAAAATCTGATTTGCTATTTGGCCTCCTAAGCATCTTATAAACCAAGTTTGTGAATTCCAACAATTTTGTGGAAAAAAATTAGGTTTACGTGTTTTTGCGTTTATTTTTTTATACATTGTAAAATAGTACATAAAGTGTACTTTTATTACCAAAATTACAATATAATAAATTTAGGTGAACTCTTTTTCCAAACATCATTTTCTTATGTGAAGAAACATATGTTTAACAATTTCCATGAAATTCTGTAAAATACAAGTCGCTTTTTTCTACCTTTTTCTTTTTCAATTCTAGCAACCCAAGGGTCGAGGGTTCAAATCCCACTGAGGCTACTTTTTTTTTTTTTAATTCTGAACTTTATGACTTACAATGCAATGGTGCATGGAAGAGATGTTATGAATTTTTACTTTTTTAGTGAATTATTATTTTTGAAATACATGTGATACTGATATGAAGATTTAGCTAAAACCTTGAATTTTTTTTTTTTTTTTTTTTTTTTTTTTTTTTTTTTTTTTTTTTTTTTTTTTTTTTTTTTTTTTTTTTTTTTTTTTTTTTTTTTTTTTTTTTTTTTTTACAAAATCATTGTTATGTGACATTATTTAAATTAATTGAACAATTTTTTTAAAAATAATTTGCAGTTGAATTTTACCTTTTTTTTTTTTTTTTTTAAATATTTGAATTAATGTGTCAAATCTGTAAAGTCTTTAATCCGGATCTGAAAATTGCTCATGTGAGCTTTTGTTATGGATAGGAACTCTGCCATCCATCCATACATCCATCAAAAGACTTCTTCTCAGGTCACATTTCATTCATATTAGTCAATAGACCTTCAGACCATTGCCATTCTCATTTGTGTTTCTGGTAGCTTTGGCTACTAAAAGTAGGTCACAGTGACCTATATAGCTAAAAACCAAA
>JARBDR010000741.1:0-56720 GCA_029721355.1 Tegillarca granosa | reverse complement strand
CTTTTTTTTAAAGTGCGCAGGTTTTTTCGCGAAATGCAAATTTTGTTTTTATTAGCATAAAATAAACGTAAATATCTGCGACGGGCAAGTACCAGTTTGCCTATACCAGATATTACCTCTATTTATGTTTCTTACCTAAAATAGATAATATAACATATGTTAATATAATTTTGTATGAATTAAAAACATGAAATTATTTATCACACTGTTTTATCTCTCAACTCCATAAGCAGTAATCCAAAATGCGCCATGTTTGCCTGTACCCCAAAAATAATGCGGGAGATTATGTAAAATTTTTGTGTTGCCAGTCCCCAAAAGTTCTTTTTTAAATTCGGATACTTGTTGGTATTTTATTATAAGGATTTTCTTCATGACATGTAATTTGATGTTTTGCCATTCATTTGAAACATTTGATTTTCTAATTTTTTTTGATAATTTCTTAGCTTCTCTCGCGGTTTCAGCCGCTCTAATTTTTTCTGCTAAATCTAACTGGCCATGAAAACATGCTTTTTCAAACTGGTATATATGTTCGGTACTGGTATACATTTTCTTTTTATATAAAACTTTACAGGTATAAAAATTTGAAAGGATACATTCTGGTCCTTTCACGTGTATGAACCTTTTATCATCTGAAAGAAAATGAATAAGTAGAAGTAAAAATGAATTAGTCTTCTTAATTTTTGAAATTTATTTAAAACTAAGGTCTGTTCCCTCCTGCAAAACATTCCTTAGCTGGATTTGGATTCACCTATTTTTTGGAACTTTAGATTCATTAATTTATAACTGTTTGGCGTATGTTTTTAATCTATCAACTTTTTCGGCCCCTAGTGTCACTGATGAGGAATGATTTTCCGAAATGTGCGCATCTGGCACATCAAAATTTAGCAGGTATTGGTTATATATTTACTACCCCTGAGCGGGTACCGCTGCTGGTGGAGTAAATCTCCCCGAGGGTATCCATAACTCAGTAGACAGTACTTTGTGCTGTCAGAAAATATACCATTTAGCAAAATTTTCAGTCTTCTTAATTTTGAAATTTATTTAAAACTAAGGTCTGTTCCCTCCTGCAAAACATTCCTTAGCTGGATTTGGATTCACCTATTTTTTGGAACTTTAGATTCATTAATTTATAACTGTTTGGCGTATGTTTTTTAATCTATCAACTTTTTCGGCCCTAGTGTCACTGATGAGGAATAATTTTCCGAAATGTGCGCATCTGACACATCAAAATTTAGCAGGTATTTGTTATATATTTACAAGAAACAGAAATTATAATGTATCCAAATGGATAAAGTGATATAGATCTTGACCGCGTTTTTTCCTCTACTTACTATTATAATTTAAGTATAGAGATTGCTAAAAAGACAATAAAAAATAAATAGATAGATAAGTTGATAGATAAATAGATAGATAAATGTATACAGAAGAAGGGCCTATCCCAGGTGAGCATAACTACCACAATAGATCGATAATACTCTATCTATTGTTGTATACAAGTACAAACACTCGGAGCAGTCCATCTAATTTAAAGTAAGGGGGTTGGCGAGAGAGGAAGAGCCGGTAGTTTTTCTCTTCGTGAATATATATAGTGCGTATACTGGATATTGACTCGTAATTCATATGTAGCCATATCACCCTATTTTGCAAATGGAATATGACTAGCGCCTTGCCAAGTCTACCTGATACACACCAGCATGTTGTTTACATATTTTCTAGAAGGTATTTAAGGGGGTAAAATAAATGAGAAGTAAAAAAATTAACTTTAAAGTTAGCTTAATTAAGCATACTTTCATATTAAATATATTGCCATGTGCTACTTAATACCATAATAGGTATGAAAAAAAGAGTACAGTTTGCGTTATTCCAAAACACTAAAAAAAAAAAAAGAAAAGAAAGAATACAATAAAGTTCATTCCCTCCTTTTTAGTGTAACAAAGGGGTCCTCCTTTAAGTAAACAAGCTTATGTTTTTTCTTTCCGATGGACACATTTCTCTAAGTTTTTTTAACAACTCTGCCCTGAGCTTACTTTGTTCCGGCGGTAGATCAGGAACAACACTGTATCCTGTGCCCTTGCCTAATTTTTTCCCCGCTTCTATGACATCGTCTCTATCGAGCAAACTGACAAAACGCACAATGGTACTTCTTTTATTTTCTGATCCCCCGGGTAATCTATGTACTGCTTGAAACGGGACTGATTCAGCAAAACTAGATGACAATTTGAGTACCCCACTTAAGAACTTCCTTACTTTTCTTTCTGGAGTCTTTTCCCCGATGTTTCGCTGATTGTTTGTCTAAATATACTTAGGCATGAAGGAAACATCTGTAAGCTATTTCTTGCTATCGAATGTCTTACAAAAATACCTGTTTAATTTTAACGAATTTATTCTTCCAGACGTTTAATAAACTAATTTGTAAATTTAAATTATTGATAAGCCCATTGTTCTCTTCTAAGAAAAAAATATTTGAATACCATTTGAGGAATGAATTTCCGAAATATGAACATTTTGCACATTAACATTAAACTGGTATTTGTGTTTTATTTACTATTACAAGACCTACAAAAATCTTTTCGTGTTCCAGAGAACCAACCACAACAAAATGGAACAAAACAAAAAAATCCTTGATAACAGGATATATATTAAATTTAACTTGTCAGTTGTAATTTTAAAAATACACATTTATAAGGTAATTTTATGAACATAATATCTAAAAAGATGCAAACGAGACAGAAACATTTTTTTAAAAAATCACAAATCAAAATCTTTTCTTCAACGATATGTCAGATATATCAAAATAAAATATCTTTCAAATAGTAAAAGTCATAAAGTATCAACAGATTACTTAATTAACTTAATTAACTACAGTCTCAATATCAGAACAACATCTTCAACATACTTGTAAACAGTGTATGATTTAAAAACACCCTTTGGATGTTGCACATTGACTTTATATGATTCCAATGTTTTTGGTCGGGTTGCACAGAGTGCTAGTCTGGTTTATAGTGTGGTGAATGTCGGACAGGCGGGCGTGTAAAATAGGATACCAACTTCGTGAACTCAACTCTATCTAGACTTTTTAACCAAAGACCTTGAAAACTCTATATATATATATATATTGAAGATGTGCACCTGCGTTTATAGAAATATTTCAAGATTTTTTTCCATTTTCCAGACATTGAAACTTAGTCACTTTTTAGCAAGTTTTTGAACGGGGGTTCCTACTTTGTGAACTCAACTCCTCCTACACCAAAAGCCTTTAAACGTCTCAGATATATTTCAGGATTTTTTTCCCTTTTTTCCAGACTTTAAACTTAGTTACTTTGTACTGTATATATATCAATATAGTTGGAACATAAACAATTCCATTCTGGTTAATTTTTTAGCTTAACTGGCTTCAAAAGATGTGAAACCTTTATGCCATTAGATCCTACTGTGACAGGTTTTAAATTTCAAATCTTTAAAAAAAAGGATTATTATACATTATATGAAAAAACTACAAAAATGTTTATGTTCTAAAAGTCATTGGTTTATTAACTACTGGAAAGCTAGTGCTGTCACATTGTTGCCTATCTGTCCTGTACTGTCCATCTCATCCAGTCCATTCCAATGTAAAGTTTCTGGTGCACAATTTATAATTTACTGTAGCTTTAGAAAATGTTAAATTGATTGAGATTTTCCTAATACATACATATACTTGTTTCATTACTCTTTTATATATATTGTCATTGTTGGACCTATTCCCCATTTTCATCACTTTCTGTGAAGTATAAAAAAAACAACTTGTGCACCTTGCTTTGTGCAATTATCTAAAATTCTTTCCACACTTAACACCTATTCAATAGAAATTTAAAAAACGACATGGCCCATTGGTATTTGACCCATTTTTATGCATTAAGTTTGTATGTTCATTTGATTGTTTATTTGTCTGATTTTACTTTTTTACCTTAACCAATAATAGTGTTTGCGCTTTAAAGTTAATGTTTATTATTATTATTATTATTATTATTATTATAGTGAAAGTCCTGTCAAATTGAAAGAAAGAAACAAAATGGCAAATAAAGGTAAGATGCGATTTGATTTCATTCAATGGGTTTTCTTTCCCAGTTAAGAATGTATCATTTGTATCGAGACGTAATCAGCTATAAGTGAAGTGGCGGGAATTTTCACCTTTGCAGTGCACTTAGAGCACTGAGCAGGGAGGTCCTTTAGTGTGCCACAACTGATCGATATAGGTTTTTAAGGTCACCTCAAAGAACCCCGTAACTTTCAATTCAGAATGCCGGGTGCATGGCTGGTCACTACCAACTTTCAAGTCTTGGTCAGACCAAGCCAGAGATCGGACCATTTCATCCCACATAAGAAGCGAGAACACTACCAACTACGCTATCGTAGTGGTGGTAAAATGTGAAACCTATTAAATGAAAGTTTTAACCGTCTGTGACAACAAGGTGCATATATATTTGGACTGCATACTGTCTTGTCTACCCAGTGATGTGTATTTTGTTTACTATAACATGTTTTTATGTTAATGTGAATATCGCTGGTGACTTAAACGTATGTTATTACAATGTAATTCTACTTATTGACATGACCAATTGACTGGCTTAGTAAAAAAAATATAATCAAAACAACACACTTCAACTTTTTTGGCACAATTTTATTCCTTGTGCATTCTGACATCTGCATTAATAAGATAAACATCTCTTTATTAATCTCTTTAATAAATTAATAATAATTAAGAGATAATAAGCAACATCAATTTTCAAGGGAATATTTTAATTTAATGAGTTCCCCTATTCATTTGTTTGGGTTTGTCTGTGTGACAAAGTGACCAATAATGTTCCAACCTAAATTGTTTCTTTTGTTTGTTATCTTTCTGGATAAATCATACAGTTTATTTTGTCTATTAAAAGTCAAATAAATAAAAAGAATAAACAATTTTAAAATATTTTATTGTGTGTGTGTGTGAGTGTGTGTGTGTGTGTATTTTCGATATTGCATGCAATGCTGACCAGTATTATTCTATTGCATCCTTACATAAAATATACAGCAAAAGACTCTCATTTTGTTAAACCACTTCATGAAATGTTTTTTGCAAACTGCAAAATTGAATATTTAACGATATTCATTATTACAGAATCGAAGTTGACAGAACCAGCTGCCACAAAAGAACCTACAATTTTTTTACAAATTTCATCGTCAGGACCTTCTGAACAAGTGACCAGTGCTTCAAAACCATCTACTTCTTCAGGTTTGTGTCAAGATAAAAATATATTTTAACAAATTTAAATATTTGTCTTGTACTGCCAAAATAATACTCAGTACTCTTTATTAAATATGTTATGATGTACACTATTACAGTACATTTTACGTCTTCATAGTCAATTTATACGATATTCATTATTACAGAATCGAAGTTGACAGAACCAGCTGCCACAAAAGAACCTACAATTGTTTTACAAGAAATTTCATCGTCAGGACCATCTGAACAAGTGACCAGTGCTTTAAAACCATCTACTTCTTCAGGTTTGTGTCAAGATAAAAATATATTTTAACAAATTTAAATATTTGTCATGTACTGCCAAAATAATACTCAGTACTCTTTATTAAATATGTTATGATGTACACTATTACAGTACATTTTACGTCTTCATAGTCAATTTTGATCGATCACCAGGATATATATTTCTTTTAATTCTCCTTATAGCCCTCATCTTTTGGTGTAAAAATTATTTGTTATCAGCAAAAATATAAACGCTGAATGATTTGTATTTTCTCCATTTACTCTTTCGCCGACGGTTATAAGTTTCTATTTATGTGATTTCAACTTCACTTAATGAAACAACTATTACTGGTTTGTATTTCCCAATTTCACTTGCTATTTCAATTTCAGTTCAAGATGAAAATAATGAAATGATTAACAAATTAACAGCATCTGAGCAAGAAAATGTGAGAGCCCTCTTAAAAGACATAACAACAGGAAAAGGTAAAAACGAAAAGAAATATATATGTTAATTTCAACTCAATATTTAACCCCTAAAACATGAAAAAAGTTTGATACAAATGAGCGGTTTTATTTTTCTTTGTTAAGTTTAGCAAGTTATTTGTTGCGTGCCTGGGGACTATCGTTTACTTAAGGTTTTAATGACAAATTTTAGAGAAACTTTTTAAACGATAAAATGAATTTTTTGTGTGATTAATTTCACATTGTTGCATTCGATTGCGTTGCCATATGTTCCATATAGGATAAAACTGAAGTCGGAATGTCCTTTTGAATGCCTCTGTTTTTCATCCAATGTGAGAAAGTTTCTCAATTTGCTTGCCAAAGATGTTTGCTTTTCTAAGAGAACTCTGGTTCACCGACTTTGGATTCCATTTCAAAAAAAATTTATAAAAATCTTGATTGAGGTGTAAAACTTCATTACTTCATTCTACTCCCACCGATATTAGATAGCCAGTCAACATGCATGGAGATTTCTCAAGCGAATCAAAGACGTATTCCATACATCTTGCCTTAACGTAATTCTTTTTGTGCCAAAAGGTACATAATACCTCAAAACTGGTTCAACCAACTTCATTCTTTGCTGCTGGTTTGCTATATTTCAGCTACCTATCCTGCTTAGCTGGATTTTTTCCAGATGGTACTTCTATGTTGTCATTGGCCTCCCTCTCCCTCTCTTCTCTTCAGTTGTCCAGACCAGATCTGATTCAAGGTCTTTATCTCGTTTGGCACACACATGCTGTTTAATATATATATATTACAAAATTGTTTAGAAAGTGCAATTATGAGTTAATTTTGGCATTGTGGATTTGTAATTAATATCTTTGATGAACAATCCTATAATTAAAAAAAGTTAGATGTATTATACTCTAAAAAAATTATCATGATTATTTGATCTAAAATTATAAATTACACCTAAATTTTATATATTTTAGCTGTCTTAGGTAAAGATAAAAAAGGGAGACCAATCATACAATACCATGAGTAAGTTTGTTTGTCTGTTTGGTTTTTTTTTTTTTTTTTTTAATAGAAGCTCACAAAACACACACACACCTACACACACACACACACTTCAGGTCAATCTTGCGGGAAAATAAGCTTGATTGTTATTTTGCAATGTTTTAATTTTTTGTTTGTCATAGTTAATGTTACTTTTTTTTTCTAAACTTTACTCATGTTCTTACATTATTTGAAGTTTGAAATCATTATTCCCTTTTAGTGATAACATCAAGCAAATATAGTTATTTCAAAAAATACTTTTTATCTACATAATTAGGTCCTTTTGTCCCACAATTGCAAGAAACGGCAGTCATTTCTGATTTTACTGACAAATTTAAATAATATTGATCCTTAATCTGATGATCGCAATCTTTTAAACTACATGTTCTGCCTTATAAATTAAACATAAAAATTATGTGCTGCCACTAGATGTAACAGCCATGTTGCAATACTGTTCTACATTATCAAAATTCTGTGATACCACTAGCTAAACCGCCTTGTTACCGCATTTGTAGACAATTTTTTTAATTAATTTCTTACATACAATTTTTAATAATTTACCTTTGAATAATTACTCAACCCTATTTACAAAAAGTACTGTCTTATATCAGGAGTAGAGCATCAGTCTCAAGAGTGAGAGGCTGTGTCATATAAGACTTTAAAATTTCTGATGCTTCTTACTTCCTCTTTTACTCGATAAAAAAACAGACTAGTTTACCTGGTTTCATGATAATGTCACTGGGGTAAAAGGATGCTTGTCTGCAGTTTAGTGATTCTGTGAGCTAGGACAGTAAACTGAGGTAAAATTAATATTTTTTATAAAACAATAGCTGAAAAACTGCTGATGCAACATATATCAACATTACAGCCAACCAAGCCTTTATAATATCAAAGTCTGACTGAACAAATAGTGCCAATAAATTAAAGCTGCATTAAGTTTTCCAATGAAAAAATTAAAACGGTGCTAATCTAATTAATGATGTTCCTAATGAACAGTGATACATTTGGTTCAACGATAAAAGCTCGAATAAATACAGAAATTACAATATTTACCCAGCAAGATACAGCATGTGGGATTTAATATTAGAACATGGTTACGTCATCAAAACCCGGGTCATTTAAACACAACTTTCAAAACGGTGAAATACGATATATTCAACACAGAACTTCTTTAAATTTGTCATTTGTGACTCTTTAAGGGATACATAACACCATTTCAAATACATCTGGATATTAATAAAGGACAATAAATGCAATCTGTCATGTTTCACTTTCGATTCTAGGCTTTTCCGTACATCCGTGCGCATGCTCCAAGCTCATAATTACAATCGTAAAGCACTGACCAACCGGTCAGAGGATTCCGTTTATTTACAGCTAAAAGAAATGAAATTTTAGAAAATGAATGTCACGGATCGTGGTTAGAAGATATCTATTTTTAAAAAAATAAATTTTTAGAAAATCAAAAAAAATTCAGAAAATTGATAAACTTAATGCAGCTTTAAGTGTTTAAAGTATAGCCCTCTTTGTATTTTTTTTAGACCAAATGTTTAACTAATAAGGTAAGAACTTTAGACACAAACACACTTTTTGTCCGACGGTAGTGTCATGAATCAGAACAATTTTTATATTAAAAACCATGGGTTTTCATACTAACTGGTAGAAAAGTTACTAACCTTGTTCTTTAGGTGAACATTTCTGGTTTCATTTTTTTTTTACATATTTTAAGATGTTATGGCCATTTATGTTTAACAATATAAATCAATTTCATCTTCGTTGATGTTTGCCAACCTCTTCAATTTTTTAAAACAAAATCACATGATCTCTTTTAATTTTCAAAACAAAATACATGACTTCGCAAACTCTCACATTCAAATATATTGGAAGACAAATCATTCAACTATCAATCAAGGTTAGTAAATTTTCTAAGTTAGTACTAATGAGGCGCTGCCCATTCTGATATCATAGTAGAGATATATATAATTTGTACGTATAGTTTATTGTGACAATGATTATTTCAGGCAACTTAATTGGGATGTTTCAAATGCAAATACAATTGCAAGACCAGGAACAGATGAAGATGATAAAGAGAAAAAAACAACAGCCTTTCTGGAAATGATAGAATCCATGAAAGTCGAAAAACGACCACGTGGTGTTTTACTCGATGGTACTAAGGTAAGATGAAAAATGGATTATTTAAGTGCCGTAGCACCTGTTTATGGAGAAAGTCGGTGGTTTTCTCCAGACACTCTGGTTTCTTCCACCATTACGGACCTAAATGACATTTTGACTTTGGCAAAAACACCATTAATCTAATCTAATCCGTGCTCTTGTTGCTTGATGCTTGTTAAGATGAAATCTTTTATAGTAGATGTGTCACGTTTACCCACTTTGACTGACAAACTATATATACCTGACCAGAACAAGTTAACACAGTTCCTGTCTAGTGCTAACAACACAAAACCACGAAATTTGAACCAACCAGTAGTCATCTCAAAACCATTTTAACAAAACAATTCCATATTTTACATCTCTGCCAATAGAGTGAATAGAAGTAATAATGGTGTTTAACACCTCAGTCAAAATTTTGTCACACAAGTTTAGATGGCCAATTTTAACGGCGGGGAAAGCTTGAGTTTTCCCCTCAAAAAATACAGACCTGAACTGAGAACCTTTATCAAACTAGGATCTGTTGATGTATATTTTTCAATTTTTTTATTTATAAAAATAAATAAGAAATCTAAACATCCCACTTTCCTTCTTTCACCTTGAATGTTACACCATGTGTAAACTTATTTGTTTGAATATAGAAAATATATACTAGACTTGATTTTATTTAATAAAACTATTTCATATTCAAAATCTTTATTAGGGAAATAAGGGGAATGTAAAAACAGTCTTTATAATGTTGAAGGAAATTCGCCATCTGTAGCTACACATACATGTATATGTATTTAATCGTTTTTTATGTTTATATTTTCGGTAATTTAATTTGTGAAAAGATTCTCAATCCCTGCCATCCTCACTATAAGATTGTCCGCAACAAATAGTAAATCCAGCAGAAATGTGTGTGTGTGTGTGTGTGTGTGAGAGAGAGAGAGAGAGAGAGAGAGAGAGAGAGAGAGAGTATGTCTATGAATCAAGTCATGTCTTTCTAGGTTTTCTTGAAGAGGTTTAGACACTTCAACATAAGTAGAGTTTAGACACATTGTAATGAGTACAGCATTATTATAGATAAAGAAGATTCAAAAATGCAATTTAAAATATTTTTAAAAATAAAAAAATGAAAATCTTCCCACTCTACCCATTACCGGTATTTTTTATCCGAACTAGATGAGAATCGAATAAGTACAGCATTTTGTCCTTAGAATTTTAATCATTGTTAATTATGCTTTGTTTGATCCTTGTCTTTTTGTATGTTTAAGATCGAACTTCGTTCAGGAGAGTACAGAGAGGGAAAAGATTTTGAAAACACTGAAGAAACCCTGGGGAAGGGGAATATTGCCGGTGATATCAAAGTCGTTTATGACAAAAAGAAAAAAATAAAACACGCCTTAAAAATTGTAAGTTTATTCAAAATTGGAATCTAAAGATAGATTGGGAATTTTCTATGTGCAATGGACTTGAGAAATTGTACACATTTTCACTGTAAGCCAGATAAGCTTTATTTCTCTGTTACTACCACCTCTTACCATTTTGGTTTCAAAATCCACTCTGGCAACTCCTAGTGTGAGAAGGGAAAAATTTCCTTTTGTACTTCCTCCCATATAAACATGTTAAAATATACACCAATTAAATATGATATTGATAATATAATATAAAATAATAAATTTATTTTGAGTGGGGGTACAAATTGGACTCTTACCAGAAAAAAATTTCAGTCTGCTTTCCGAAAGTGGTAGTTTTCTGTGAGCACTCTAGTTTACTCCAACATCCAAGAACTAACTGATATAAGTGAGATAATATTGACTAGGGCTTAAAAAAAATTTAACTTACTTACTCAACTCGAACCTTCACTGCTAGCTTCTCTCACCATCTAGGATTCAAATCCAACTCTGGCAGGTCATTGGGTTTTCAGGACACTCAGGTTATCTCTGTTCTCTTTTACTATAAGTAGAATAGATATGCTTCCTGGATTATTCCTTTTGAATACTTCTTTCCACCTAACTTAATGTTTTCAGAAAATTCAAACATTATGTTGGAAGGAGGATGGGAAATGCGTTTTATTACACAACTGTAAAACAACAGTTGTCACATCCTCGATATCCCCAATAATTGTCAACACCAATTGTTTAGTATTTATTATAACCTTGAAGAATAATGAATCCATAAAACTAGTCAGAATTTCCTCTGACTCTACTTGACACTAGTTGGTTTCTATTTCTATAAATTCTGGGTTTTAGTAATAGACAAAGGCATAAAGTGTGTAAGTGTAGTAGGAAATTCATACTTCAGTTCATGACTACAAAAGCAAGTTAATTGGTGAGATTTGCCTGTCTCTCCACCTGTTTGTATGCCTGTCCATCCGTCTGTATCCGTCTGTATGAATTGTACTCACTTTGTGTAATCAGCTTCTCTTGTAGCTTGTAATCAACAAGTCTAAAACTTTACAGGATGTTTCTATATACATTGAACATGTACACCTTCTATTTTGCGTGTTATACTTTTATTTTTAGATTTTAGAGATAGTTAAATTTAGTCATTGTTCAACAATATTCCTCTCGAAAGGAACCCATTTTATGTAATCAACTTCTCTTACAGCTTTTAACCAACAAGTAAGAAAAGTTTGAGGTTTTTTTACATTCATTAGGATTTTAGGGATAATCCAGCTTAATCATTTTTCAACAATATTTCTTGAAGGGTAGTCATTTTGTGTAATCAACTTATGCATTTGGGGGTTATTTAATAGTTTAAGGAGAGTTGGTTATGCTGGTTGTACAGTCCACTATACCATACTACATTCTAGTTTATCTTTCTTTGACTATTCAGAAGAAAAATAAGGTCAAACATGGATGTTACTTTTTAGTGGTCATGTTGGCATTCTGTTGCTTGTGTTGACATCGCATACAGTTGTGCTATGCTGTGATTGTAGCATCAAGGCAAGCATTATTAGTGGATTTCATTTATTTATTCTTATTCATTTATTTATTTATCTGTTTATTTATTTAAAATTGAAAAAAATTGATATTTCTAAATTTAGTTAGTTTTATTTTATTTTATTTACCATTATAGATACTGTTATCTGCATTCCGTGTAGAAGAAATCCAAGCTTGGGTAGATATAAATGAAAGTGGAATATGCCCACAGCTTTACCTCTCTCATTTAGAAGGAAACAGTGTTCTTATTCACATGGAGATACTTAAGAAAGGTTAGTCTTGAAAGTTTAATTGATGAGTAGATTTTGGTATATGGCAAGCAATGAGTTTGTTTCCTCCAAATAACTTCTAAATAAAGACAGTGATAAATACACATAACAGTGAAGACAAGACCTACATTCATTTAAATCAGAAGGATTAGCAAAATTTTGACACAGTGAAATTCAAGTCTTTAGCTCACCTTGGCTGACAGCTCTATTAAGCTATTGCAATCCGCCTTCGTGTTTCTGCCTTGTCCGTTGTTTGTAAATTTTAACATTTTAATATTCTTTTTCAAACCCATTGTGCCAAATTGAATGAAATTTGGGTACCATCATGGTGAAGGTCAGGTCAATTGGATTTGCACAAATAAAGTAGTTATGTCTTTTTTGGGTCCATAAAAGAGTAAATAGTGAAGCACTTTTTTTAAAACAAAAATATTCTCCTCTTAACGTAGAAGATATATATCATACTTATTTCATTTATAGTTATCTTAGATCATCTATTTTCAGATTGCATATGTGGTAGCCTTGGGGCTCAAAATGGGGAAATGGCAAGGCACTTATTGGGGAAATTGCTTAAAAAATAGTATATTTGTCAATAAATCAGGAAAAAAATATTAACTCTTTTGTAGGCATGTATATTACCGGTGCCTCGATTATAATCCCAGGGAGTAAATTTAGCCCAGGCTAAAGCCCAGGGAAGTTTCTCACGCCCAGGAAGTTTTGGGACACTGTAGAGAGGTAAAATTCACACATTAATCAGAGATTATACTCTAGTTTATCATGTAAAAATTTTATAGTGATCTATGCAAAAATAATGAAGAAATTGATTATAATTTTTTTACCGATCGACAGGCTACGGCGATAACTCGTGTTGAATCACTTAAAATATAAAGTTTAAGACATAGCTAAATGTATTTGATTATTTAACATGTAAGACGATTTTTCAACATTATTAAGAAGATACCTTTATTTAGATGTTATAGAAATAGCTAAATGCACTTGTCAATTTAACATGTAAAGCAACTTTTCAACATAATAAAGAAGATATCGTTATTTTCGTTGTATTTAAGAAAATATTGCAAGACTGTTGGGAAAGATGAATTTGTCTAATTACTTACATAATTGCACAGTGAATTTTGATAATATGATAACGAAACGAAGATTAGATCGAAAGAAGAAATGTCCAGAACAAAAGACATAGTCACAATTTAATTCTAAAAGACATACACATGTATTTTGTAATTAAAAATAATAAATCATTGCTTTCTCACATCTTTAAAATGATAATTTTTCTCTTTTATTTCTCTTAAAGACGTACTTATTTAAAATTATTAATAACATTTTTTCCTCATATTGTTTACAAAAGATAATACGAGTAATATATTAATTAAGGGCACCTGGTAATTATCGGATTAACAGCGTGTGTTCTGTCATCAGACATCTGAAATGAATTAATTAGACAAGCTCCAGTAATGATCAAGAACCCGTCTTAATCACGGATAAAGTTATCTCTGACAAGTGTGAGTAATGTAAGCTAATCCACCAAATTGAACACTGTTACTAATTAATATGAGGAATAATTTGAAACTGCAGCAAACTGCAAAAATGACAACTTTTTTATGTGGGGTTTGTAATAATTTCCCTCTATTATTCAAAGAACAGTCTATACAAAAAAAATCTTGAAGATCCCACTGACAAAATTGTCGGAAATGACAATCACATTTTTTCGGAAAATAAGAATAGACAGAAAACAGTACATCCCCACCGTGACATTGATGTATCGGATGCTATCATTAAGGAGACAGTTCATGTCCCAAATGACAATCAATTTTTATTTGATCCGAATGTTTCGGAAAGTAGTTATGAAAAAGAATCGGTAAATGATATTTTTTGTCTGAAATCTGACATCTCTTTTGAACAGGTCAATGTACTTGAACGAAATACTCCATGTTAACCGGAGCCATTACAGTAATCAACACGAGTTATCTCCCTTCAATCGCCGTAGCCTGTCGATCAGTGAAAAAATCAATGATAAATTTTTCCGTTATTTTTGCATAGATCAATATAAAATTTTTACATGATAAACTAAAGTATAATCTCTGATAAATTTGTGAATTTTACCTCTCCACAGTGTCCCAAAACTTCCTTGGCGCGAGAAACTTCCCTGGGCTTTAGCCTGGGCTTAATTTACTAAACTTTTGATATGGGCAGGTAAATTAAGATATAAGATTCAAGGTGATAGGTGCAAAGGTCATAGTTGCATAAGTGTTATGAAATGGTTAAAGCTGCATTAAGTTTTCCAAAGAAAAAATAAAAACGGTGCTAATCTAATTAATGATGTTCCTAATGAACAATGTTACATTTGGTTCAACGATAAAAGCTCGAATAAATACAGAAATTGCAGTACAGTACAGGCCTGTCGAAAGTTAAACACTTTAGTGTCGAATTAGTGCCGACTCGGCAGCTCGTCTCGGCCCCTCGGCAGTTATGTCTCAGCCAATAGAGTCTGTTCGATCTCGGAGACAATGTGTCTAAATAAAATTTCGTTTGTTCGACATTCATTTGTCTTGGTACTAAGAAGGTTTTGAACGTCGTTTATTGAAGCCAGGTATTTGTTGATGACAGGGGATTAACAGATTAGGATTATGACACCTGATGTTTACCTGTATAAGTACATTTAATGACTATAATGGAATATAAAAGATTTATGCAATTCTGGGGGAAAAAAATCACATATCTATTTTTCCGTCGTCCATATATTTAATGGTATTTTCATGTATGTATCTATTATTATCGTTTTTTATTTATTTATTTATTTATTTATTTATTTATTTATTTATCTTTTATTATTATTATTTTAAATTTATTATTATTATCATTTAATTTATTTAATTTGCACTTATATTCCTTATCATTAACGAATGATATATTTTGTTATTATTATTATATATACAATTAAGCTCTCTCAGATGTAAATTGCTGAAAAAAATCACATACATGTATGTATCTTTTCCACCATCCGTTTATTTAATGGTTTTATTTTTTTTTTTTTATTTATTTATTTTTTTTTTTTTTAATTTTATTTTATTCTATTTTATTTTTTAGTTTTTTAAAATTTATTATTGTTATTTTTTAGTCTTTATCAATACCGATTGATATACTAGTTTTTTATTATTTTTATGTATACAGTTAAACATTAATCTCCCAGATGTTAATTGTTAGACAACTCGTTAGCTAGTGACCGAGACTCGGCTACTGAGAGGCCGAATGAAATGCCTAGTCGTGGACAGTTCAAAGAGCCGAGGAGCCGAATGAGTTTCCGAGACTCGGCTACCGAGTGGCCGAGCTGTGGACAGTTCCAGTTGCCGAGGGGCCGAGAGTTGACAACTTTTCGGTCACTAGCTGTCCACAGCTCGGCCCCTCGGCTGCCGAGTCTCGGCTCCTTTTCGTCAGCTCAGTGTTAAACTTTCGACAGGCCTGTACTGTATTTACCCAGTGAGATGCAGCATTTGGGATCTAATATTAGAACATGGTTACGTCATCAAAACCCGGGTCATTTAAACACAACTTTCAAAACGATGAAATATGATAAATTAAACACAGAACTTCGTTGAATTTGTCATTTGTAACTTAGTAAGGGATACATAACACCATCTGGATATTAATGAAGGACAATTAATGCAATCTGTCATGTTTCACTTTCGATTCTAGGCTTTTCCATCCATCCGTGTGCATGCTCCAAGCTCATAATTACCATCGTAAAACACTGACCAACCGGTCAGAGGATTCCGTTTATTTACAGCTAAAAGAAATGAAATTTTAGGAAATAAATGTCACGGATCGTGGTTAGAAGATATTTACTTTTAAAAAAATATATTTTTAGAAAATCAAAAAAAATTCAGAAAATTGATCAACTTAATGCAGCTTTAATGATCTTGGAATTATTATTTTTTGATCAATTGTGCTTTACTTGCATTTTAGAAATTTATAAATGAACTGTAACAAGATATGTCTGATTTAGTATTGCGGCAGTGGGGTTCAAAGTTGGAAAAACTTGGATAGTTTCTGTTATAATTGCTACTGTCTATTTACTCTGCAAACAGATTTTGTCATATCCGCAGGTGCAACTAAAGGCCCATTAAAGAATAATGATCACCATGTGAGGAAACAGTTTCTAAAATTTTAAAGAGTTATGTGTAACCTTGCATGGGTTTAAAATCCAGACCTCTCGCTCTCTACCACTAAGCCACCGAGGCATATCATAGAAGATATCAATATTTTTTAAAATATAGCGAAATCAAAGACGAAGCAGTTTTTTCTTATGACAATTATTTTGCTGACATCCAATATATGCACTCGTAATAACTTCAACAGTGAATATTTCAAATACATGTATTCCTGTTTATAAAAAAATCTATTTACAGCTATAACTTTAAGAGATATAACAGACACGCACATGGATAAGTTATGGGATGAAAACCAAGAACTGCCCAAATTATTTTCTCTGTATATATTTCATAAATTACTGGATACAGTTCAGAAGATGCATGCTAAAGGATGGGCACATAAAGATTTACATGGTAAGTGCACTTTTTTCTAGACAGTTTAAAGGCGTTAAATATTTAACTTGTATATTTACTGATTTTTTTATTGTAGAAATTTAACTCAATTACCCATGACTAAATTTTGATAAAATTATTTTGTTCTTTATTTTAAAATTTTTGTATGAGATGAGGGATATCTTAATAATGCCGTTTTTAGCTCAACTGGCTAAAGCCAGATGAGCTTATGGCATGATGCGTGCATGCGTGCGTGCGTGCGTGCGTGCATCCGTCCGTCCGTTAACAGCAAAACCTCAGAAACTACTGGGCCAATTTTAGCAAAACTTTGCAGGAATGATCCTTAAAAGGAGTAGATGAAAATTTTTACAATTGGTTTCCATGGCAACCAAAAGTAGGTCACAGCGACCTAGAATGTAAAAAACCTAAAATAAGCTTCTTCTCTGAAACCATAGGTTATATTCAAAATCTGATGTGATATTTAGCTTTTAGACACCCTTAAACATGTAGGTTGTACATTTCGTGAAATTCTGTCAAAAACTAGGTTACGCGTTTTAGCGTTTTTCTGTCATACTTCGTAAAAAGTGAAAATAAGGCTTATAATGAGATATCAAATTTGAAAATCTTCTTCTCTGAAACCATGAAGCCTTAAGCTTTCATATTTGGCATTTAATATCAGCTTGAGGCCCTTTACCAAGTTTGTACAAATGGTGGCCCCCGGTCTATTTTTGGCCCCACCCCAGGGGTCCATATATCTGCATATGCATATATGGCTTATAATGGAAAATCAACTTTGAAAATCTTCTTCTCTGAAACCATGAAGCCTTAAGCTTTCATATTTGGCAGTTAATATCAGCTTGAGCCCCTTTACCAAGTTTGTACAAATGGTGGCCCCGGGTTTATTTTTGGCCCCACCCCAGGGGTCTATAAATCAGCATATGCATACAGTCTAACTTGTGTTAGCGGCCACTTGTATAAAGCGGCCACTTGTCTATAACGGCCATATCTTATTCCCCCCGATGAATTTGTTCTTTATTTCACCTCTATATAGCGGTCACTGTCTTATGCGGCCAGCGGCCACCATTTTTTCGACCCCAAGCTTCAACAGAACTGTCTATAGCGGCCATTTGCAATGTTTACGAAACTTCGGCAGTTTCCGGAAATTTCTGGAACCATCGACAATAAAACAAAAAATCCCATAATGCAACACTGTTTATATGTATCTTAGCGGCCATATTGAGTAATGCTTACATCCCGATAAGACATTGACATTTTTTAAATTTTATAATATGCAGTAATATTTGATGTTTTTTTCCTTATGTCATAGTAAACGGAATGCATTGACTTTAGAACAGCGAGTAGAATTGTTTAATAAATCTGAAAATACTAGGAAACTCGTGGAAGTTACGGTGTTGGACGAACCCAAATCAAAGCTGTGTTATCAGAATATGAAGCAAATGTATCTTGGGAAATAAACCGTTTGTGCCGTTCTACCGCTAATGGACATTAATTTCGTTAGTTTGGAAATCGTACCGCGATGCGATATCAAGTCATTCCGGCAACGATATGTTTTTGGCACCAATTTAAATTCAATTAGGCACCGATTTCGATTAAATTCGGCACCAGAAAAAAAAAAATTATTATTTATTTTATGTTTGTGTACGATTTTTATATTAAAAATTAATAGTTATTTTTAATAAAGATATGTAAACATTAAATTTGACAGTTACAAATGACACAGATAATCATTGCTCTGATCACTAAACCGTGTAATTCATTATGTAACAACTTCCTTTGAAGTCTGAATTAGCAAGAGTGTGATATGGTTCTGAAGTGACCTAATTATGTTTGTATAGGTGTAAGGAAGCGTGATAAGAATAATAATTCACTATGCAACACCCCTACAACTAGCAAAAAAAAAAAAAAAAAAAAAAAAAAAAAAAAAAAAAAAAAAAAAGAGAGAGGGAGAGAATAGATCATTTAGACATATTAATGTTACCAGGCCGGTGTGGTGCAAAGGATTAGTAAATTCCTGAAAATGTTGAATAAATTGATCTTAAAAAAATGTTTTTCTTTTTTGGTTAATCTCAAGTTATAAAAGAAACAATTTCTAACAACATCGTTAGCTATATTCAGTTTAATTTGGGTACTTAAATGAATAAAAAAAGAACGGTTCAGATAATTTTTGATGATCCTTAATCAGAGAACTTGTCTATAAAGGCCACCTGTCTATAAAGGCCACTTTGGCCGCATCCCTTGAGTGGCCTTTATAGACAGGATTCACTGTATATGGCTCATAATGGAAAATCAACTTTGAAAATCTTCTTCTCTAAAACCATGAAGCCTTAAGCTTTCATATTTGGCAGTTAATATCAGCTTGAGCCCCTTTACCAAGTTTGTACAAATGGTGGCCTTGGGTCTATTTTTGGCCCAACCCCAGGGGTCCATATATCTGCATATGCATATATGGCTTATAATGGAAAATCAACTTTGAAAATCTTCTTCTCTGAAACCATGAAGCCTTAAGCTTTCATATTTGGCAGTTAATATCAGCTTGAGCCCCTTTACCAAGTTTATACAAATGGTGGCCTTGGGTCTATTTTTGGCCCCACCCCAGGGGTCCATATATCTGCATATGCATATATGGCTTATAATGGAAAATCAACTTTGAAAATCTTCTTCTCTAAATTCATGAAGCCTTAAGCTTTCATATTTGGCAGTTAATATCAGCTTGAGCCACTTTACCAAGTTTTTACAAATGGTGCCCCCCAGTCTATTTTTGGCCCCACCCCAGGGGTCCATATATCTGCATATGTATATATTTGAAATCAAATTTAAAAATTTTCTTCTCTGAAACTGTAAGGCATAATGCTTTTATATTTGGCATTTAACATCAGCTCAAGTCCCTTTACCAGGTTTGTACAAATGGTGGCCCCTTGGCCATTTTTGGTCCCACCCTAAGGGCCAATATATATACATATGCATATATGGGAAATCAAATTTAAAAATCTTCTTCTCTGAAACTGTAAGGCTTTAAGCTTTCATAATCAGCTCGTCCCTTTACCAGGTTTGTACAAATAAAGGCCCCTGGGCCATTTTTGGTCCCACCAAGGGGCACATATATCTACATATACTTATATGGGAAGTCAAATTTAAAAATATTCTTCTCTGAAACTGTAAGGCCTACAGGTTTTATATTTAGCATTTAACGTTGGCTCAAGTCCCTGTACCGAGTTTATATAAATGAAGGCACAAGAACCATTTTTGTCAGTTGAGCTCCACAGGCCCTGTTGGGCCTCTTGTTTTCATAGGTAACATTTTTAGCTCAACTTTTTATTAAATATTGTAGGTATTGACATGGTGATCATTTTGATAAATGTTTTAAGGCCATAGGTTCAAAAGTCAAGTAGATGAATTCTTTTCACAAATGATATGTGACGATTTATATTTGATTGTGGCAGTTCTAAACTTGAGGAAGCTTCAAAAGTTTTAAGCTCACCTGAGCTGAAAGCTCAGATGAGCTATTGCCATCCATCTTCGTCTGCCGTGCGTCATTGGCAAACTTTTTACATTTTAATCTTCTCCTCCAAAACCTCTAGGCCAAATTTTATGAAACTTGATAAACCTCATGCTTTGGTAAAGCCCTTTCAGGTTTGCACAAATAAAGGATATACGTCCACCTTGTGCCACATAAGGGGAAGGATAGTGAAAAAATTAAAAAATTTTCTCCTCTGAATGTACAAAAGATATACGTTATTTCATTCATAACATTTCTAGGTCATCTCGTTTCAGATTTGCACAAATGGCTGCAAATGGGGAAATAGCAAGGCAAAGAATATCGTAGGTATTGACATGACAATCATTTTGATATATGGTTCAAGGTCATATGTTTAAATGTCAAGGTCACAGCTGCAAAAGAAGACTTAAATTGCTAATTATCTTGAACACTATAACTTTTTGTATAGGCATGTTTATTAGAATATTGTAGTTATAGTGACAACGATCATTCTGATACACGGTACAAGGTCATTTGTTCAAAGGTCAAGGTCACAGCTGCAAAAGAAGACATGAATTGCTAATTATCTTGAAAACTATTAACTTTTTGTATAGACATACATGTATGGTTCAAGGTTATAATTATGTTGAATAGTTAAGGTCACAGCTGCAAAAGAAGACTAAAAATTGCTTATTATCTTGAAAAATATAATTTATTTGTATAGGCATGAATATTAGAAAATTTTAGGTATTGCTATGATGATCATTTTAATATATGGTTCAAGGTCATATGTTCAAAGGTCAAGGTAACAGCTGCACAACTGCAAAAATATCAATTTTTTCTATAGGCATGTTTTTTAAAATATTGTAAGTATTGCTATGACGATCATTTTGATATATGGTTCGAGGTCATATGTTCAAAGTTCAAGGTAACAGCTGCAAAAGAAAACTTAAATTGCTAATTATATTGAAAAATATAAACTTTTTGTATAGGCATGTATATTAGAAAATTGTAGGTATAGTGCCAATGATCATTTTGATACCCGTTTCAAGGTCATTTGTTCATAGGTCAAGGTCACAGCTGTTAAAGAAGACATGAATTGCTAATTATCTTGAAAACTATTATCTTTCTGTATAAACATACATATTAGAATATTAAAGATATTGACAGGACGATTATTTTGATTAATGGTTCAAGATTATGTTGAACGGTCAAGGTCACAGCTGCAAAAGAAGACTCAAATGCTTATAATCTTGAACACTATCAACTTTTTGTATAGGCACGTTGATGGAATATTGTAGGTAAAGTGACAACGAACATTCTGATACACGGTTCAAGGTCATGTTAAACAATCAAGGTCACAGCTGCAAAAGAAGACATGAATTGCTAATTATCTGAAGAATTATTAACTTTTTGTATCGGCATACATATTGGAATATTGAAGGTATTGACATGATGATCATTTTGATTATGGTTCAAGGTTAATGTTGAAAAGTTAAGGTGAAAGCTGCAAAAGAAGACTTAAATTCTGAAAACTATTAACTTTGTGTATAGGCATGTATATTAGAATATTGTAGGTATTGCTATAACGATCATTTTGATATATGGTTCAAGGTCATATGTTGAACGGTCAAGGTCACAGCTGCACAAGACTTAAATTGCAAATTATCTTGAAAACTATTTAAATTGTTGGATAGGCATGTATAATAGAATATTATTGGTATTTACATGACGATCATTTTGATATATGGTTCAAGGTCATATGTTTAAAGGTCAAGGTCATAGCCGCATAAGTATACTGAATTGGTTAATGTTTTTAAAATTATTCATTGCACTACAGTTACCCCATGCATATTAGCTGCTTATTAATTAAATTTGACTGAATATTTCTGAATAAATTTTTTGGGAGTTCTTAACTTAAGATTCTGTAAAGTGTCTAAGTGTCTCGTCTTGATATATTGTCTATTGCACTTTGCAAACAATTTTGGAAATATCCTCAGGTGAGCATTAAGGCCCATTGGCCTCTTGTTGTATTAAATATATTTTCTATTGTACTTTGCAAACAATTTTAGAATATCAACAGGTATGCGTTAAGGCCCATAAGCCCCTTGTTGTATAAGCGTTATCTTAGAATATTGTAGGTATATATGTCACGATGATTTTGATATATGTTTTAAGATTATTTTTTCAAAGGTCAAGGTCATAGCTACATCACTAAAGTGGTTAATGATTTTAAAATTAGTCATTGCACTGTAGTTACGCGGTGATATTTTTTAATAAAAGGCTAGCTCACCAAGTCAGTATGCCGCGGACAGCCAGGCACAAATCTCCCAAAGTTCATTTTCCTGAGAGTAGTCAAAACAAGTCGATACTCTGTCCTCCTAATGTAGAGGTCCAGACGAGAAAGCAATATCTCAAAATTTAAAGTATTATGTATGACTCGGGTTTCAAGGTCAAAAACAAAGTGTAGCTGCATTGCTTTAAACAACTGAAAAATAAATTGATATACTTTCATATTATTTACAGCTACAAGTTAAAAAAGTTCAAAGTTTAGAGCATGTGCTTTAAATGAAAATTTTATTTTCACTCTTTTTCCGAAGAACCTACACTAGTTCTTCCTCTTAAATTTAAATTTAGAAAATTATAGAACGTTGTTCTATCTGCTTATAAAGCGGTTTACTTTCCTTGAAATACCATTTAAATGAATTTTACAAATCAGCTGCCTTTTTAGCCCACAGTACCTCTTCTTGTGTGATATTTACTATTGAAAATATTCAGAATAGTATTGTTAAATGAAACCTATCTTGAAAAAAGCAATTACTTTTTGTTGGCAATTGCTATATAATTACTTATTGTTATTTTATTTTTCACAAACAAAGTGCACAGTTATGTATATTTCTAATATAACATTGTCTCCTCCCCCTACTGTTTCACAGATATATTGATTCTTTGAGGGTGTTCAAGTGGTGCAGTGGTTAGCGCTTCCACCTATCACCAATGCGACCGGGGTTCGATTCCCAGCGTCGTATGTGATTAGGTATGAGGCCACCTGCTTGAACACGTGGGTTTTTCTCCGGGTTCTCCGGTTTTCCTCCCACAATAAGAACTCACGCGCGCTACAATTCGGGCCAACGAGCTAGATTTATATAAATTGCACAACTTGTTTCTTAATCGTTGTAATAGAAATAAAGTTTTTTTTTTTTTTTTTTTTTTTTTTTTTTTTTTTTTTTTTTTTTTTTTTTTTTTTTTTTTGACTGTTACAGCTGGGAATGCGATGCTACAAGAGCAAGATGGTTCATTGAAAGTCAAAGTATTAGATTTTGGACAAGCACAAGATGAACGTGATGATTTAAAAGGTTCAAGTGAAAATATTTCTGAAGATGTTAAGAAAGATTACGCAGATATTGTTAAGATGTTCAGTGGCTTTTATACTGGTGACGAGTTAATTGGAACAAACATGTGGGAACTCTGGAAAAAGAAACTGGAAGAGGTAAATTTTCAGTGCTGGATTGTGGATATAGCGTTTGACAAAATGAGACCTTTTTGCGCTATTTTTTCAATTACCACTTAATGTTGCTTAATTTCATTGGTTAAAACCCATAAACCACATAGCTAGAAATCAATTTACTATTCTAACCAGTGGCCATGCAATGTAAGAGAAAATTTTCAGTTAGCTTGACAAAAGTGGTATCATCCTGACTTTCTCATTTCCTTAAACATCCCTGAAATGCTCCATTAATATGAAAGAAGAAAGAATTTCCACTGTTCAAAAAACACCGTAAAGCCAATCCAACTCAGTCCAACTGTTTGTTTTTACTTGTTTTATCTATTTTAAGTACTTTTTCAGCTTAAAGAGCGATAAATTCAGTTATTAAAAATGTAGAACATATAATTATTGTTCACTACAGACCATTTTTTGTTTTTAATGTTTTAAACATACACTTAAAATACTAAATGTACATGTGGATTAATCTAAAATATAATAAAACATTACAGTATTGAAAATATAAGATATGACATTATAAAATTGTTCCGTTAGTCTTGACAAGTCACAATTCTATGTGCCGACAATGTTCTATAAAAAATGAAATGTTAAAAAAAATGTTTTTTAAAATGTCTCAACAGTTTCTCTGTAAGTTTCACACATCATCTTACTTTAATGTAATTTTCCTTTGTTATTTCACAGATCACAAATTATGATGGGTAAAAATTATGTCATTCTATACTATCAGTTCTATGATTTGATTTTACAGATGCCTGAAAAAGACAGATTGGAGATTGAAGAGATTAAACGTCTAATGGATGTACAAGAATTGAAAGATAGAATTAAGAAAAAGTTGAAGCACTGTTTAAATGACCTCAGTAAGTTAACCGCTAAACATATATATAACTCCGTGTAATTGATATGGCTTCAATGACTGATTTTTTATAAATATACAGGTATACTGTGCAAGATTTTTTTTTTTTTTAAAGCAATCAAAATGCATGATTTTTTTTCAGATATGGATGAGGAAAGTTTTAAGAAAACAGTTATCCAGATTTTATTTGGTGAAAGTAAACCCATGACAGTAAGTAAAATTACTGTACTTCAGATTAACATACTTATATGTTTGGTTGCCAAGCACACCACCTTAAATAATTTTTTAAATGTCAACATTTGACTTGAGCAAATAGTCCCCATTAATCTAGGTTTTACTGAAGTGGAGTGGAGTTATGGTGTTAAAGTCCTAGTCAAGATTCTTAAACTTATGTGAAGGTGTTTAATTCTGGGATTGTGGAGAAAACCAGAGTATCTGGAAAAAAATTGACTTTTGGCAAATGATCTGACAAACTTTCTTACAGTAGGATCTGCCAAAACAAGATTTGAACAGAGGTGGTGAGAGAAACTGTGATCTAAAAGTGTGCACTTTTGTCCATTTGTCCAGCGATGTCTCTTGTTCTACTGTATTAAATAACATATAGATAATTCAATCTTTTTTCTTAACAACAGGGACATGACTATAATGTTAATATTGAGCAAGCTGATGGAGTTGATATGGAAAAATTCAACGAAGAAACAAAGAAGATGCTAGAATTAAGGGATTAAGTGTGCTTATGTATTGTACTTAGTTTGATTATTAAAGCTTCCATGACATATGAAACAGTTAAGGGTTTGAGATCATTGGCTAAATTTGTACAACTTATTGATAAGTTTCTGAACTGTGCCTTTGAATGGTCTGTTTGAATTTTCAAAGTCATTCTTTCACATAAGCTCTCGCCTTGTAAAAGAACTGTCAAAAAAGAGTGATGTATGTTTTATTGTATTTATATATTTCAATAACAATTAAACAGTTGTGAATGAAAAATCACTTTTATTGGCTACAAATGACTACAGAATTGTTCTAATATGACTAAACATGTTGTATGAATAAATTTGTCCGATTTAGTTCGAAGTTAAATTTTAACTTTTTTTGTATAAATGCAACTGATGCCCTTACTTTATCCCTAACCTAATCTTTATACATAAAATACATACATTGATTTCCAGTTAAAAGGTTATTTGATAAAAATGATTTGCATATATATATATAAGCTCTATTTTCCTTTTGACAAATCTTGTAATATTTTGCTGCTTGTTTACTTTAATTGCAATTTTCTTTGATATGTATTTTTTATGTTTGTAAAATTAAATTGCATATTTCTTTAATAAATGTTTTTTGTTTTTGTTTTTTCCATAATGTGGAAATCTTTCATTTTATGAGGTATATAATTACCTGAATAGAGGATATTTACGATGAAGTATGAATATGAAATTTATTTTGTCGAGTGAAGTAAGAAAATCGATATTGAAAATATTGATTTTCTCACTTCACGAGACAAAATAAAACTCATATTCAAACTTCACTGTTAAATGTTCTATTTATTTTATATCACTGTTTGAATTGTTTTTATATCGGCATGTTTGGTTATTTAAAACAATGGATTGTGCCGTCAACGTACAGATGTGGCCGTTGTTTTGATTTTGACCAGACGATGACAAGGTACGCTGTTAATCGCTCGTCTAATGGTTGATGCAATTCGGTGTGACGAGAAACAAGTACAGGGCACCCCTAAGCAATAATAAAAAGGGGAGTAACTCTAATTTTAAAAAACCCCTCTAAATTGTACGTGAAGGAATTGGTTGGATATTTATTGAACCAAACCGTTTATCTAATATGTTCAACTCATCTCTTGCCTAGTAAAACATTCATAACATTTTAAAAGAACAAGATTGACCTTCCTTACCTACTTTTCCAAAATTATTTTTACAGAAACATATTTACCTTTATTTTTAGCTCACCTGACCGAAAGGTCATGTGAGCTTATGTCATAGCGCGGCGTGTGTATGTGCGTGCGCGTGTGCGTGCGTGCGTCGTTAACACCTATTTTCGACTTCTCCTCCAAAACTGCTGGACAGATTTCAATGATACTTGGTCAGAAGCATATATGGGCCAATGCAATTCAGATTTGTTCATGGTGTTGCCATGGCTACATAAACCAGGTCAAGGTGACCTAGGGGTCCAAAAATCTTAAAAAATCTTCTTCTCCAAAACCGATGATGGGAGAAAAAATCTGATGTGATATTTGGCTTCTCTGGGGTCTTAATCCTGTAGTTTGTTCATTTCGTGAAATTTGGTCGAAAAATGGGTTACACGTTTTTGCATTTAATTTTAAAAAATTCGTAAAATGGCTTCAAATTGTTATAACTTGACTATTTGAACAGATAATGACATGGGGCTTTCAGTTTTGACTTTTTCTTGAAATGACCTTTAAATTAGGGTCAAGGTCACAAATCAAGGTCATGACCTAATTTGTGATTTATGCAGTTTTAGGCAATTTTCTTGCAAATATTAAGAGATACATGAAATCAAATCATTGTTAAAATGTTCAGCATGACAAAATTTACCAAGGTACCAAGTTTCGTAACTATATGATAATCCATGTAGGAGTCGTTGCCCCTGAAATGTTATTTTTTGGCTTTTAAATACCAAAATTGTGCATTAGCTTGAAAACTATAGTCTTTTTTGTATAGGCATGTATATTAGAATATTGTAGGTATTGTGAAAATGATCATTTTGATATATGGTTCAAGGCCATATGATCAAAGATCAAGGTCACAGATGCAGAAGAAGACATAAATCGCTAATTATCTTGAAAACTATTAACTTTTTGTATATGCATGTATATTAGAATATTGTAGGTATTGACATGACGATCATTTTGATATATGGCTCAAGGAGGTCATATATTCAAAGGTCAAGGTCACAGCTGCAAAAGAAGACTTAAATTTTCTTGTTAACTATTAACGCATGTATATTTGAATATTGTAGGTTTTAAAATGACAATCATTTTGATATATGGTACAAGGTCATATGTTCAAAGGTCAATGTAACAATAGCAAAAGAAGACTAAAAATTGCTTATTATCTTGAAAACTATTAACTTTTTGTATAGGCATGTATATTAGAATATTGTAGGTATTGATATGATGATCATTTTGATATATGGTACAAGGTCATATGTTCAAAGGTCAAGGTCCCAGCTGCAAAAGAAGATATAAATTGCTCATTATCTTGAAAACTGTTAACTTTTAGTATAGGCATGTATATTAGAACATTGTAGATATTGACATGACGATCATTTTGATATATGGTTCAAGGTCATATGTTGAAAGGTCAAGGTCACAGCTGCAAAAGAATACTTAAATTGCTAATTATCTTGAAAACTATTAACTTTTTGTATAGGCATATATAATAGAATATTAAAGGTATTGCAGCATTGATCATTTTAATTTTATGGTTCAAGGTCATGTGTTTAAATGTAAAGGTCACAGCTGCAAAAGAAGACATAAATTATTAATTATCTTGAAAACTATTAATTTTTTTTATAGGCATGTATATTTGAATATTGTAGGTGTTGATATGATGATCATTTTAATATACGGTACAAGGTCATATGTTCAAAGGTCAAGGTCACAGCTGCAAAAGAATACTTAAATTGCTAATTATCTTGAAAACTATTAACTTTTTGTATAGGCATGTATATTAAAATGTTGTAGGTATTGACATGACGAGAATATATGGTTCAATCTCATATATGTTCAAAGGTCAAGGACATAGTTGCATAAGTATACTGAAATTTGTTAATGATTTGGAAATTATTCATTGCATTACAGTTATTTCATGCATATTATATAAGCTACTTATAAATGAAATGTGAGTGGATATATTTCTGATTAAGCTTTCTGGCAGTTCTTAACTTGAGAAAACTTGTAAAGTTTCAGTACCAATTATGTTGTCTTTTGCGCTTTATAATAATAATAAAAATAAAACAAACATACCAGTCCTTGTCCATATCACAATCCCAAAAACAAAGTAAAAACTTTGCAAACTGGCAAAATAGGTGATACACGTGAACTTCCATCAAGGAAGTGAGGCCGGGTGCTCCGGAAGGGTAAGCACCTCCTGTTTAGCTAGCTACACCCGTCACGCGTAGGTCAATTTTGAGAATGAAAGGAACAAAGACCTATGGTAAGTCAAATATATCCAGTATAAGTTGGGATACAGTGACTACATACTTATCAACAATATTGTGATGACGGCCATAAAACTTTTTAAGGGCCCTGATTAGCCTAGGCTTGCAATATCCTTGTGTCAACAATTTGATTGTAAGTAATTTGCTTCGTTGCAGGAAGTTCCCATAGTGGGAACAACCTCTACCGTACCGTATTAACTGTGAAACATATACACCATACGCAGGAGAAGCAGGGATATTACTGCAAAGAAACGGAAAGTTGACAATAGAAAAATTGAAGTCATCACGTTTGTCGTATAGCTTCAGATGTAACCTTTCATGGGTGTCATAATTGAGGTATAAGTCAATTTTGGACATATCCTCAGGTGAGCGTTAAGGCCCATGGGCCTCTTGTTTATTGATAACACAAAGGTGGTAGATGATTTTAAATCCTTATATTCCTGATTATGACTGAGATGTGACAGCATTATTAGTGTTAATATCACATTTTCAGATTATGTGCTAAGTATATTTATATTCTGAGCTTGAAGAAGTGTCTTTTCATCAACTCTCCACAAATTATTTATATGAGTATTTCTATTGTCACCCATAAACTATATATATATATATATATATATATATATATATATATATATTTAAACGATAGGGATAGATGAAGATGAATTGTCTGTACACAGTGCGAGTATACACTCCATACCACTTAACACTTGTGCAGAACATTTTTTTCATTTGATTTCATTCACACAATTTGATGTTTTCCCTATAGAACAATGCTTTTTCGGAATATTCTGGAAAAAAAAACTTCGGTTTGATTATAAATAAATGCTTATGAGCATGAACCATATGGTTCACTGCATAATCTGATTGGAAGTATTTTTTTTCTATATTTTTGTTTTTAAAGTATGTATATACTGTGCTCTATATTTTACTTTATTTGCTGAATTGTATATATTTTAATCAGTCTTTGTATATACACTGCACTAGCTCTATAGTTCAACTTTTATATTAATTTGTATTAATGGTACATTTTAAAATATATCACCATGAAACGAAATCTATCACCATGAAACGAAGGTTGACAAGATACATAACAAGTGTATGAATTGGCAAAAAATTTTTTACTATCTTAAAATCTAGGTTAGTTTCAATTTTTTTATAAAAAAATTTTTGTATAAATTATATGAATTCTTCATGGATGGTGACTTGCCAAGAGATTTATGGAAATAATTAATCACTAGTCGTAATTCTAATAATATATGTTATAATAAACTAAATATATTCTTCATTAAAGTATAAAGAGTGAAAAATATCTTGCCAAATGATTTTTAAAATCAAAAACTTTTTCAATGCTAGTCTTAAATCTGATGATATACACTAAAATTTAATTTATTTGCATGAGATCAGTGTTTGTCAATGTCGTTTTTTACGTAGGAAAGTCGAAGACTTTTATAGTTATGTCGTTGTTGGTAACTAACGCACCGTATCTATGTAAACAAATGTCAGTTTTCTTAAGCACTACTGTATACTTACGTTCCAAAGAAATAGACCTGTACAGCAGAACACAATCCGGGTGTTACAAATGCATTTCTGGTTTTATTTAATTCATTTCGAATCACACATTTTAGAAAAGAAGAGAAAGTAACACGAACAAAAAATAAATAAATGAATAATAAATGAATAAATAGAACCGCTTCCCCTGCACACACAGAGTTGCGGAGAAATTCGCTTTTATCCGGGTTGGAAATTTGCATATCGACTGTCAAGCACCGAACAGCCGGGCCATCATTCGTACCTCTTTTATAAATAAACGAACACCAATGACTCTGTAAATGAATATATATATATAGAGAATCTCTGTGAAAAAAAAATTTAAAAAAATATTTATTAAAGAATAAAAAAGAAGATAATAAATAAAACATAGAGGGTTGCAGAAATAGGTCACGGACTGTTCGGAAGATATTGTTACTTTCCATTCATTTTCGGGAAAACTTCTTCTTGTCTGTGTATGTTCTTCTAATTTTGGAACACCGTCATAAGTTGACTAAATTGTTTATGGTAACTAGATTTACCCTTGTATATAACCTGATTAGCCATAACAGCAATACCGACATGTGTCGGCAAATCATTCATTTTCTGGAATCCTTCATCAGAGGAATTCGTCATTTTTTTCTCATCCAATAAAATTAATTGAAAACCTCACTTCCTAATTTCATCAGAAAAAATGTGTTTGATGTTGAAATGGTGTACCGACAGGAGTTGTCATGCACGATTTTCTCAGCAATTGACATTAATTTTAATCAACTTTCACTTTCATACGGAATAAAAACACTTTATATTCAGGTATGATTTTTATTGGGTTTAAATAAAAACGTAAATACATGTGTAGATCATCTGCACGGTACAGCACCGGTCTTAAGTAACGATGTACAGAACGATCCGTCGCGCCACATCGAAATAACAACAAACAACGATGTTTGCTCTTGGTTCTATTCAATCTTTATTAAAAAACACTCTGTATCATATGCTCCACCTGAGTTTCAGCAAAATCGTGTTCGGAATTATTGACAAAGAATTGCCGTCAGAAAAAGAGGAAATTTGTAAGGATGTCAGAAAGCATTGAAGGATAGGAATTTTTCTGGGCATTTTGGGAAAAGGCCCATGAGGGTTAATTGGAGAAAATGTATTGACAAACAGGAAAATCGGGAATGATGACATAGACTGTCGAGTTTCAGTCAAAGTTTTTTTTTTTTTACTTTCAATACAGTTGTTAAAAATCAATCAGTCTTTATTTTTTATTTTTGAATTTCAATATTATTAGATAGAAGAAGCAAAATGTTCACAGTATTTGCACAAAAATCCATCTTTAAAATTTGAGAAATACAGACATTTTCATAATTTGATGCCCGAAATTTGCACTGATCTGGCATGCTACAAGTGGCACAAGTGCTACAAAATCAGAATCTGCTGATTATCTTTCAGACAGTGACTGACTTCAGATGTCACTTATTATAGTTGCCGGTGCTGTTTCTGTCCGAGATTTAGGCCAACTTTCACTCGTTTTCTATTTTTTCCTGAATCTGAAAAGGACTTTAATATTCTGACTCACAGTGGTAGAAGTACTGGTTTTACTATAAAAAAATCCTGGAAACTTTGTGTCTTCCTTTTTCAGTTGTTTTATATAATATTTACGATATATATGATGTGTATATAATGTAGTTAATATGTATGATGTTTTGCTCACCTGAGCTGAAGGCTCTGATGAGCTATTGAGATCCATCTTCATCTGTTATCCAACGTGCATCGTGCTTAAACTTTTTTACATTTCAATCTTCTCCAATACCACTGAGCCAAATTCATTGAAACTTAGCTACCATCATGCCTTGTTGTAGGCCTTTCAGATTTCCACAAATGAAGGAATTATGTCCCATTGGGACCCCATAAAGGGGGAAATAGTGAAAATCTTCTCCTCAGAATGTAGAAGAGGTATACCTTAGTTATTTCATATATATTATTCTCAGATCATCTAGTTATTGATTTGCACAAATGGTAGTATTGGGGCTCAAAACGGGAAAATGACAAGGCAGTTAGTGGGGAAATTGCTTTAAATAATATATTGCAAGTGTATCTTGAAAACTTTTAACTTTTTGTACAGGCATATATATTGGAATATTGTAGGTATTGATATAACAATCATTTTGATATATTTTTTAAGGTCATTGGTTTAAAGGTCAAGGTCATAGCTGCATAAGACAGGCTAATATTGTTAATTATCTTTAAAAACTATGAACTTTTTATACGCATGTTTCCTATAATATTGTAGGTATTGGAATGACGATCATTATTATATATGGTTCAAGGTCATAGCCACAGAAAATGACTTTAATTGTTAATTATCTTGAAAAATATCAACTTTTTGTATAGGCATGTATATTGGATATTGTATGTATTGATATGATGATGATTTTGATATTTGGTTCAAGGTCATTGGTTTAAAGGTCAAGGTTATAGCAATATAAGATTGCTTAAATTGTTAATTATCTTAAAAACTATTAACTTTTTGTATAGGCATGTAAACTAGAATATTGTAGGTATTGATATGATGAACATTTTGATATATGGTTCAAGGCCATTAGTCAATGCCAAAGGGCAAGGTCCTCTCATGTACTCTCTTATTTTTCATCTTATCAGAGGTGTCTTTAGTATCAATCAGTGGTCGGAAACTACAAAAGTCATTTTCCTTTTTAGCTGTAATAGTCATTATTGATTGAATGTTGCTAAAGATGCCAGTTTGGAATCTTCATCAAGCAAGATTCATCCAAACATATTTCATTTAAATTGGCAAATAGGTTTCAGAGTGTAGTTGAGTAATGATGTTTGATGCACCAGTCAAGGCTCTTTCACATATTCAGGTAGTCAGTTCTTAGATGAAACCAAAGTGCCCCAGAAAACCGCTGACATTTGCCAAGCAAACTGACGGACTTTCTCACACTAAGATCTGCCCAAGCAGCATTTGAATCTAGGCACTGAGAGGCACTGTGACCTTTAAGATTACCCTTAAGACCACTTGGCCACCATGATCCTAGTGGTTCCAGAGGATAAGAGAAGAAAAATAGCATATTTTTTAAAAAGATGATATAAGTAATTTAAAGCATTATGTCTTTTCATGTCATAGACACCGTGACATTTAAGTGACAAAATCGTGACAGGAATGTAAAGCGCCATTCCTCCACTCCACTCTTCTCGACTAAGTATTGATATCAACTCAGTTACCAAGCTTTTATGACTACTTTCCTACGTTCAGCACAGTCTGTGCTTTGATTAATTAATTTATTTATTTATTCATTTTTATTTATTTATTTTTTATTTATAATTTTTTCGTTATTTTGTTAAGCTTTTAAAGTAATAAAACGTAAAATTAAAACCATCTTGCTTCAAGATTTAAATAATCAAAATAATTTTTGCTAGTATCTACTGATGTTATTGATACACTTTAAAATTAAAGCTTGTATATAATCATTGCTTTTCAATTGATTTTACTTGGAGGGGTTGGAATGGATTAATTATTAACTACACCCCATCAACCATTTATACTGAGGCAGTCCAGGGATAGTAGAGGAAACTGGAGTGCGAAGATCAACCACCAACCTTCACTAAGTCAACTGACAAGTTTGGGAAACTTTTTCAGTTGACTTGTTGACAGTTGATGGTAAGTGGAACTACCTTCATTGGATTCTGGGTGGTGATCTGCCCTATGTGATCTGAAAGCCACCAATGTTTGCTATTCGGTCGCTGGGATCCCGATTTTTGCTTGGAGCTTCAAAGTTTCAAAACAGCCAAAACGTGTTACTGATGTTACAAAATCAAAATAGTGATTGCTAGTCTTGTATAATAAATGAATGACCACATATTTCTAAAACATTTTTACTTTGGCTTATCAATTGAAAGCTCTGTTCGCTAAATCATTTGTTAGTGGAATTTTTTCATTCTGGGTATTAGCATTGTTTAACTTTCTATTCAAAAGTGATGAATTGTAATTGTTTTTATCAAACAGACACAAGTAAATCAATCCCCGATATCGTGATTATTGTATTTAATTTTTAATAACATTTAGAATTTTCAATTACCATATGATTAAACTAAAGTTTTAAATAACATTTTGAATTTTCAATAATCATATGGTTAGCTAATGAAGCTTCGAACACTTGGATTCTTATTTACAAACAGTAATTATAAAAGATATCGACATAAGTCATTTTCAACCAGTTTTCTCCAATAGGTATTAAAACATTTAAAAATGTAAACAAACCTAGTCCAAAAAGTGCCAATCTTGAAAAATTCAGTTTGAACACTAGTCAACTTTTTGTTTCTTTTTAAAAATGCATTGTAGCTTAAAGTATGATCTGGATAATTTAGAAATGTTAATTATTCAATGAAAAATAAGAATAAATCTCAAAACTTGTCTGAAAATCAAGAATTAGTTGTAATGTCAAATGTTTTGTGTTGAAAAGCATTATTTTGTTGTATTGAAATAATTATGTTGATCCTGCTGTTATTATTTAAAATGGAACTTATTTGTAAACTAGTCTAAATGTGTTCTAATAAATTTTTAAATGTATGTCATGTTTTCTTTTTCATGTCAGATGTTTTTTAACTAAAAATATTATAATTTATTTCTGATGATTGCCTTTTTTAATCAAAATGTGTTCTAACAGAGAATAGGTATGTCGCGAAGTAAAGCGTGTTCTGTTGACAAATATTGAAATTTATGTACATGTAAAATGATTGCTGTTTCATGTCAGAATGTGTTCCAATGACAAATATATATGTAACATCTTTGTTGTTTGATGTCAAAATGTTTTTATGACAAGTGTGTTCTAATGAAAATACCAATATTGTAATTTATGTCACATGATTTCTGTTTGATGACAGAATTTGTTCCTATGACAAATTTTGGAATTTTTCAATAATAAGAACTAAAACTTCTGTGTTTCAATGTTACCCTGATTATTTTATATGCTGAATTTTACATTCAGAGTTCTTTCCCCTCAATGAATGCATTAAATATTTCCATTGATGTAAATGGATTTTGCTTTTTTAGATTTCTGCCATAGAATAACTTTCATCTTTGGAAAGCATGACATTTCACAATAATAAAATCTCTCGACATAATCATCTGAGTTAAACAATTCTTCATTTGTAAAACTATGTGTAACCATTCGACCAAAGTCTAATTCTATAATCATTGTTTATTTTTACTGAATAAAATGCAAAGCGAACACATTTTAACTACATGTATATGATCAATGAAACTATAAATAACTTATCTGTATCACATGATTTATTAATTTGGACCCGATTCTTCACTTCCAAATTGGCTATAGGATCCTCATGTGACAATCATTTATTTGCAATTTCAAGGTACAAAAAATAACAGATGTGAAAAGAAACTGTGTCAATGACAACAACTTTCAATTTATCATTTGACATTACTGATTACAATATCTGTTATGAAACATCAACATACCTGTCCATTTTCTGATTGCATTCTCAAGAACAGCAAAAACTATGAAAACTGGCAAATTAAGTAAAAAATGTGATATTCCATCACGGAAGTAATGCCAGGTTGTTTGGAATTTTAAGCACCTCCTGTTTTTGTCAAATAATATCATTAAAAATGTTTAAAAGATAAAAGATTTCAAACCATAGTCACAATTCCTATTGAGGTTTCAGATTGATATAGGGTAAACCATAGTCACAATTGTTATTGAGGTTTCAGATTGATACAGGGTGAGGTACAGGTTTTTACCTTTTCTTTCTCTGTTTTATTATGTAATGTTACTACAGCTTTATGTGTCGCTTTTCTTCCTCTGTTTGATTTGTAATTATTTCAGAATTAGCAATAAATACAACAATTTTTAAAAAAAAAATATTTTTCTATTACAGTATAACCTGTGTATAAAGTCCACCGAGGGGACTGAGCAAAAGTGGACTTAATAGACAGGTGGTCTTTATATAGAGGGTCCCCTCTATGTACGAGTAAACATACAGTGTTTAAAATAGTTAAAAAAGTGAAAATATGCAGTACCTATTAAAAACTTATTAATATATACGTTAATAAAGTTATTTCCATTTTATTTATTAAAAACAGATTATTCAGAAATAATTATTCAAAAAAAAAAAACAAAAAAAAAAAAAAACAAATTGTATTTAAATTTGATAAACTGTACATCAGGAAAGATTATATGGTAAAACTCTTCCTATTATATACACTTGACTTATTGTGTCTATGTTGTTATAAGTAGCAGCAAAGTTGTCACAAATTAAACAATTATATATAAAACATAATAGATATCAATGGGTATTTCTACCTTTATATCTGATGGCTTCAGTTGTTGACATGATAAGTATGACTTCATATATTTTTCTTCAAAATTTTACTTAATATCAGTCAATACTGTAGTCTTTACTTTTCAGTAGATTTTAAAACTGTGTAAGTTATTACATTGTATTTAGTGTGATCAATAATTTATATTAAAATATAAATTGCCAATTATCTTCATACATCACAATATCAAAGAAATGTGGCTGATATTTACTGCACAAAATTTGGGAAATTATAAAATTTAATAAAAAATTATATTAAAGAAGTGGACTTTATAGACAGGTTCTGGAGTCATTTGGGACTGAGAAGGGTGGACTTTATTCACATTAGACAGGTGGACTTTATATAGAGGTTCATTATATAGTAAAATCCATTTGGGATACTTTAGACCGGTTGCTATAGACAGGTGGACTTTATATAGAGGTGGACTCTACAGCAGGTTTTACTGTATTTTCTTTGTTGATTTGAATGAACACATTGTCTTTAGAGAGCTCAGCCCTACCTGGAAAAAGGTTCTTGGAGGACTTTTTGAGTCCACATGAAACATATCACACTGGATACACTAAGAATACACTACAAGATACAATAATAAAAAAACCTAGAAAATACTACATGAGCAATAGGTAGAAACACCACACATAATTCACAATAGCCAGATCCACCAAGGATGCGCAATGCATACAATACCCAGATCCACCAAGGATGCACTATACATGGGCAATAGTCAGATATATCAAAGATGCACTATACCTACAATAGCTTGATCCACCAAGGATGCACTATACATGGGCAAAGTCAGATGCACCCAGAATACATAATCGACTGACCCACGAAGGATGCACTATATATGCAATAGCAAGATCCACCAACGATGCACTATACATGCGATAGCCAGATCCATCAAAGATGCACTATACATGCAATAACCAAATCTACCAAGGATGCACTATACATGCAATAGCCAGACCCACCAAGGATGCACTATTCATGCAATAGCCAGACTCACCAAGGATGCATTAAACATGCAATAGCCAGATTGATAAAGGACGTACTAAACGTGCCATAGCCAGATATATCAAAGATGCACTATTCATGTGATAGCCAGACCCACCAAGGATGCACTATACATGCAATAACCAGATCCACCAAGGATACACTATACATGCAATAGCCAGATCCACCAAGGATGTACTAAACATGCAAAAGCCAGATCCACCAAGGATGTACTAAACATGCAAAAGCCAGATCCACCAAGGATACACTATACATGCAATAGCCAGATCCACCAAGGATGTACTAAACATGCAATAGCCAGATCCACCAAGGATGCACTTTACATTAAATAGCCAGATCCACCAAGGATGAACTATACATGCAAAAGCCAGCAACAACCAAGAATGTACTAAAAATAAAATAGCCTGATCAACCAAGGATGCACTATACATGCAATAGCCAGATCCGACAAGGATGTACTATACATGCATTAGCCAGATCTACCAAGGATATACTTTAAATGCAATTTCCAGATCCACCAAGGATGTACTAAACATGAAATAGCCAGATCCACCAAGGATGCACTTTACATTAAATAGCCAGATCTACCAAGGATGACCTATACATGCAAAAGCCAGCAACCGCCAAAAATGTACTAAAAATAATATGGCCTGATCAACAAAGGATGCACTATGCACGCAATAGACAGATCCACCAAGGATACTCTATACATACAATAGCCAGATCCGACAAGGATGTACTATACATGTATTAGCCAGATCTACCAAGGATACACTTTAAATGCAATTTCCAGATCCACCAAGGATGTACTAAACATGCAATAGCCAGATCCACCAAGGATGCACTTTACATTAAATAGCCAGATCCACCAAGGATGAACTATACATGCAAAAGCCAGCAACCACCAAGAATGTACTAAAAATAAAATAGCCTGATCAACCAAGGATGCACTATGCACGCAATAGAAAGATCCACCAAGGATACTCTATACATGCAATAGCCAGATCCGACAAGGATGTACTATACATGCATTAGCCAGATCTACCAAGGATACACTTTAAATGCAATTTCCAGATCCACCAAGGATGTACTAAACATGCAACAGCCAGATCCACCAGAATGCACTTTACATTAAATAGCCAGATCCACCAAGGATGAACTTTACATGCAAAAGCCAGCAACCGCCAAAAATGTACTAAAAATAATATGGCCTGATCAACAAAGGATGCACTATGCACGCAATAGACAGATCCACCAAGGATACTCTATACATACAATAGCCAGATCCGACAAGGATGTACTATACATGTATTAGCCAGATCTACCAAGGATACACTTTAAATGCAATTTCCAGATCCACCAAGGATGTACTAAACATGCAATAGCCAGATCCACCAAGGATGCACTTTACATTAAATAGCCAGATCCACCAAGGATGAACTATACATGCAAAAGCCAGCAACCACCAAGAATGTACTAAAAATAAAATAGCCTGATCAACCAAGGATGCACTATGCACGCAATAGTAAGATCCACCAAGGATACTCTATACAAACAATAGCCAGATCCGACAAGAATGTACTATACATGCATTAGCCAGATCTACCAAGGATACACTTTAAATGCAATTTCCAGATCCACCAAGGATGTACTAAACATGCAATAGCCAGATCCACCAGAATGCACTTTACATTAAATAGCCAGATCCACCAAGGATGAACTATACATGCAAAAGCCAGCAACCGCCAAAAATGTACTTAAAATAATATAGCCTGATCAACCAAGGAATGCACTATGCACGCAATAGACAGATCCACCAAGGATACTCTATACATGCAAAAGCCAGATCCGACAAGGATGTACTAAACATGCATTAGCCAGATCTACCAAGGATACACTTTAAATGCAATTTCCAGATCCACCAAGGATGTACTAAACATGCAATAGCCAGATCCACCAAGGATGCACTTTACATGAAATAACCAGATCCACCAAGGATGAACTATACATGCAAAAGCCAGCAACCACCAAGAATGTACTAAAAATAATATAGCCTGATCAACCAAGGATGCACTATGCACGCAAAAGACAGATCCACCAAGGATACTCTATACATGCAATAGCCAGATTCATTAAGAATGTACTAAACAAACAATAGCTAGATCCATCGAGGATGTATGATACATGCAATAGCCAATCCACCAAGGCTGTACTTAACACACAATAGCCGGATCCACCAAGAATACACTATACATGCAAAAGCCGATCCACCAAGGATGTACTTAACATGCAATAGCCAAATCCACCAAGGATACACTATACATGCAATAGCCGGATCCACCAAGAATACACTATACATGCAATAGCCGGATCCACAAAGGATGTACTAAACATGCAATAGCCAGATCCACCAAGGATGCAATATACATGCAATAGCTTGATCCACCAAGGATGCACTATAGATGCAAAAGCCATATCCATCAACGATGTCCTATACATAAAATAGCCAGATTCACCAAGGATACACTATACATGCAATAGTCAGATCCACAAAGGATGTACTAAACACGCAATAGCCAGATCCTCCAAGGATGCACTATACATGTGATAGCCAGATATATCATAGATACACTATACATGCAATAGCAAGATCCACATAGCATAGATGTACCAAACATGCAACAGCCAGATCCGCCAAGGATACACTATAGATGCAATAGCCAGATCCACCAAGGATACACTATACATCAATAACCAGACCCACCAAGGATGCACTATACATGCGATATCCAGATCCACCAAAGATACACTATACATGCAATAGCCAAAACAACTTCGACATTCAATCAAAATACTGAAAGTACTGGAAAGCGGTTAGCCTGGTAGCTCAGAAAGTTTGGATAAAATTTTGATTATCTCACTTTTCAACAGAAAGTCCCTGGAGAAATTCAATTTCTCAAAAAAATGTGCAGCCCTTTGATTAGATTTTGGTAGACCTTTAGTTTTGTGGAATTATGTACGTTATTTTTGTCTTAAAATATGATGTTGTAATCAGTTTTAGATCAGGCCCCATTTTGAGCAGACTGTTAACTGTGATTGTGTAAAACATCATAACTCCATTTCTCAGTTTTATTCGAAATAAGGGATAGAAAAGGCCCACCTGATAGAAATGACAGGTAAAAGTGTTTTGATACAAAATAAAATCCTCTTTATGATATTTTGAAAGTTGCATTGAATAAAATAAATATTTATTGAAACTGTGTAGCAAAATATCTCTCAACAAAAAAAATCTTATTCAGTAATTAAGAAGTAATGAGTTGTATCCAAAATAACCACCTAAACACAGGAAGACCAACATCTTAGTTCTTTTACTCACGACCTTTGACTTACCCTAATTACCAATTTTTTCAAAAAAATGTTGAAAAAGTCACAAAAGTATGAAGGTAAAACTATGCCATGACCTTGCATTTGATCTTGGTCATTGAAGTTTCATCGAAATCTGTTCAGTTGTTTGGGCAGAGGTCATTTATCATTGCAGATTATTACATGACTGCTGTTATTGTTAACATTCATAGTAGGTCGTATTTATACATAATTTGTTTTCAGGCAAGGTTTACACACTATAAACCTTTATGTTAAAACTATTGGAAAAGTTTAAAAATCGGAAAAGTTGAAAAATCAATACTTTAAAAGAAATATCTAGTCAAAGCTCATTTATAAGTAGCTAATACGAACACAGAAACTATGAAGCAATGAATAATTTCTTATAAATTAACCATTTCAGTATACTTATGCAATTTTGATTTTGACCTTTGAACCTATGGCCTTGAACCATATATCAAAATGATCATCATATCAAAACCTACAATACTCTAATATACATGGATATACAAATGTGAATAGTTTTCAAAATAATTAACAATTTAAGACATCTAATGCAGCTTTGACCTTGACCTTTGAACATATAACCTTGAGCCTTATATCAAAATGATTGTCATATCAAAACCTACAATGTTTTAATATACATGTTTATACAAGAAGTTTTTAGTTTTCAAGATAATTTACCTTTTTTTTTGCAGCTGTGACCTTGACTTTGATAACTTTAACCTTGAATCATATATAAAAATAATCAGTATAATAATACCTACAATATTCTGTTACACCTGTCTATACAATAAAGTTATAGTTTTCAAGACAATTAACAATTTAAGACTTCTTTCGCAACTATGACCTTGATCTTTGAATGTATGACCTTGAATCATATATCAAAATGATTGTCATATCATTACCTACAGTACTTTCATATACATTCTTATAAAAAAATTAACAGTTTTCAAGGAAAGATTAAGAGACATACAAACTGACACTAAACTAGTTAGACACTAATACTATGCTGTGCTATGTTGATGGCATTTAACAACCTAGCAAAGATAAGTTTAAGCAATCAAATTTGCAATGGTAAAGAAAACTGAAGTTTCCAAAAAAAATCACAGACTAGTGCTGTTAGAAAAACTAAACAAATGACAGAGGAACTAACACTTCAGAGGTAATGCACTCTGATTTGCAGACTGGCACCTAGGACCACTAAGCCAACACCAACTGAATACAGGCTTGATGGTTCAGAGGCAGAAAATATTCCAAAGCAGAGGGGGTCGAGTGTATGTTGGGATGTTGGTTCAATCCCTTACCAGGTCAAACATAAGACAAATTTGAGGAGGGAGTTCTAACTGTTGACACATTGTCATACTGTGAATAATGGTTGGGTAATTGTCTGAAGCAGACTGACTCTAGGAGCTAGCATGTGGAAATTGCCGAGTATGGCAAACAGTAAAACACACTTCCACATCTTTCACAAAAACAAACTTCTTCTTTAATTTATCCTAAGAAATTAATAAAATTACTCTTGGCTTACTCACTGGCTGAAAAATTGCTAATGCAACACAAAGTGAAGGCATAAAACCAATAGCGCCAAATTACATAACATGCCACTCATGAAAGAAATAATTAGAAAATTTTTTTCATGAAATGAATCTATAGATGAGCACACAGAATTGTGGAATTATTACAATTAGTTGTTTCTCAATTTGAAATAGAAATTATGCCTTTCATTAGTTGTTATCAAACCAATTTAGACAGTTAAAATGTTTTTAGAAGCAGGTCTTAAAGTTAATTACCTAAATAAGTTGATTTTCAGTAATTTGAAAAACTAATGCTGCATGTTTGTCTCTATCATTTATTCGCCCTAGGTTGTGAAAAGGAGTAAATGATGCAGTCTGTTGTATAAGTAGCCAATAATCATTGGTTTACTGATATTATATGCCAACTTTGATTCTACATAGTGTATACTGGAGTGGAGTGGAGAGGGCTAATGTTGTTTTTGAACACATCAAGATACAAATTCTTTCACATTAATATCAAGGTAGTCAGTCTTAAGCTGATGGAGTAAACTGGAGTGCCTGAAGATTGACAAAGGCTTTCCACAAGCAAGTGAAAAACTTTCTTATCCTAGGTTCTGTCACTGTGGGAATCACACCTACTCAGTAAGTTGTACTTTGATCTGTAAGCATGTGATTTAATTTCATCTAATTTGGCTTTACATTCTAGTCAAGAATATTTCACTTATATCAAGATGTCACCAGCTGTAGGTGAATCCACAGAAATATTTACCTTTGCAGTGTGCTTAGGGCAGTGTGTAGGGAGGGGTCTTTAGTGTGCCATGCATGACCCAGCATTGGACACCAGTGTTTAAGGTCTACTCTGAAAAACCCTGTGATTTTCATTTCAAAATGGCGAGTACTTGGCGAAAGGATAGCAACTATCAGTTTTCTAGTCTTGATCAGCCCCAGGATGGGTTTGAACCCTGACATGCAACATACAAAGCGAGGACTCTACCAGTTGAGCAACCATAATGATGTTAGCATGTACCCTAGACCACTTGCCCACCAAGGCCCTAATGTTAGGGTACCTTAATAACATGAAAAAAACTTTCTGGAGAAAATTTTCATCAACAGCTACATGAAAAAAATATTGCCAATAAAAACAAGTTCCAGTTCATGTTAATTTTTTAAAATTTATTATCTTAATTTTTATACTGTTACAAAAGGACATATATTCATTAAGGACATATAGCCATTTGATATAAAAGAATCCATCTAAAAGTTAAGTTAAACAGACTACAACATGTCTGAAAAAATATCACTTGTGTATTAAGAAAAAGCACAGTTTGTTTTAGCAGGATTTACTTTCAAGTATACAAAATAAAGTTGCTTTGATAATCATTGTCATTTTCTGTTATCAATGCATTTCATTGTCAATTTGACTCTTGTCAATAGATGGATATTCTGTAACTGATTTCAAGAATTGTAAGTTGTCTAGTTCAAAGGTGTCCATTTTTACAAATAAGGGTGCATTCTGGTTTATGGTATCTTGTTCAGATCTACTGCAATGTTCGACTAATTTTTCAAATAAATCCTAAACAGCCTTAGCAGCATGGTGTTTTTCTTTATTTGCTTGTTGCTCCTTCAGTCTGTTATTTCTGAAAAGAAAAAAATCATAAACTTTTCAAATAATAACAAATGAGATTGAAAAATGAATCGTATTTAATATTCCTGAGAAAATATTGAAATAAGTATATCAAGACCTTTGAGTATAACTTGATGAAGCAAAAAAAGGTTAAATACATTATGAAGAAAAATCATTTAATCTTGGTGTTACTGTTATAAAGTTGTTGTGCAGCAGTTTGCAATATATTTCACTTACAATGAGAGGTCTCAAACTAAAGTATAATCAGAAATGTTTTACACTCAGTTATCTGTCTGTAAAAATTAAACTTCTGAAAGGATTTTTATTTTCTTGATAAAATGTATTTACAATTTCTCGACCCAATATACATTGTATACTTAATCTTTCCATAATAAATTTGTGATTATTTATCACTACTGAGAAATTTTGCAATGATGGCAAATGGACTAAGTCTCTGAACTCCACATTTTTTTCCATGTACATAATTCATGTAACCTATTTACTATGCATAGAAAGGCAAACTGTGACTGTCCTAGATTAAGACCAGAGCTAACAATGTTCTGTTTCATTGTTATTTTACCATAATGCTTCCTGTGCAGTAGTTGTGTGTATTAAATAAAAAACCTCCAATATATAGATAATTAGAAAATGAATGTACATGATATATATTTTGTACATGTATATAAAAACTCTTTTACTTAATTTCATTGCTTAGTCACTCTCAAGTAATTGTCAACATATAAAAGTGAAAATATGTATATGTACATTTTTGGAAAGGCCATAGCAGAATAGAAAAAAACATTTCACTGGGACTTATTATCAATAAAAGGATCATACTTTTAAATAGAAACTTGCTATATGCTGGTATCTTGGTATGAAATATATTAATTCTGTTTTTCAAATAATTCAAATTTATTTTTCCTATGAAATTTTCACTCTATTTTCCATAATAAATTTGGTACAAACCTAACCTTGTACTTTACACTTAGTTACTGCAGTTCTACCCACGTAATAAATAAAAAAGTTACATGTTTCTGTTCACTTCTAAAAGTTGCCATCTTTTTCAGACCTCAAGTCAGCCATCGTCAGTATTCAAAAGTTATTCTGCATAAGAATGATGGAATCAGCACTCTACATCCCAGTAGTTTTTGCAAATTATTCTAAATACCTGTCAGTCTTTATAAGCCTTTTTCGCTTTCTTGGTGGTAAGCTGTTTTACTTTAAAAGTAGGAGCTAGCCCAGTCTGGATTTGATCAGTTATAAAGTTGAGATGGTTTACCTGAATAATAATAATAATAATAATAATAATAATAATAATAATGAAAATAAATTCTTTTATTGGTAAACTGACATTACAGTTTACACAAACAGTACATCATTTTTTCATTTATATCAATTACGGGTAAGTGGTCTCGGTGACCGAGTGGTCTAAAGTGCACGCTTACAGATCAGTGCTGTTCACCGTCTGAGGTTGAATCCCACTCAAGATGGATAACTGGTGCCTCTTGCAGTATGATCAAAGTATGCTTGAAAACACTTCCTGCATTTCGCCTTAACCATTATCTTTTGTAAACATTACACATATTCTTTTTACTGTAACCACTGTAATGAATTTATAAAGTTCTGACAAATGATGAAATTTTTTTTTTGTCACTTATTAACTGAGGACAGTAATCACAACACACCTGCATGGACTCTCTAAGGTACGGAATATCTTTATTAAGGCAATACATTTGTATGAAAGCACAACACATGGTGCATTGCAGTACAAACAATACACAGTTACACAAAATATGTGCAATTTGATCACCAAAATAGGCAGTACTTTATACTGTCACAAAATGTACCATTTTCAGCCATCTTAAATTTTGAAATTTATTTAAAACTAAGGTTTGTTCCCACATGCAAAGCATTCCTTAGCTGAATTTGGATTTATATAATTTTGGAACTTTTGATTCATTAATTTTCAACTGTTTGGCTTATGTTTTTTATCTATCAAACTTTTTTCTTAGTGTCACTGATGAGGAGTGTTTTTCTGAAATGTGCACATCTGGCACATCAAAATTTAACTGGTACTTGTGTTATTTATCTTTGTTTCCGAAAAGTGAGCGATCTTTCAAAAATTTGGGGCTGAATTGTCAGGACGCGAGTTTGACAGTGGGGCGATATTGCAAAAATTGGGGCGTTTTAGAACGGGGCAATTTTGACATGTGGGCGAATTTTTGGAAAGTGGGGCGAATTGGATGCGGGCGATATTACCGTGGGATGATTTGACCTGATACCGTATTATAAAAGTTGAATAGCAACAACGCACCTTATTCTTCCAATATAATACAGGTTCCAACAATAAAATGATTTCCGCACATGAAACAGCTGAACCTATTACTGACACAGTCGGTGCTTGATTCACCTTCTTCATGTTTCGAAAACACGTTCGGTGACGAGTGACATCCTTGAAATCTTTGGATTGATTTCATAAAAACCACTCTCCTTGCAGCCGTAAAGATAGACGATCTTTCCCCGACGGAAGATTGTTTGAAATAGCGTAACATCGATCTTCTATCTGCATTCAAATTGTTCTTCTGTGAATGAAAGGACAACATCCGCCATGTTGTATATCACTGACATAAGAGTGTTGCTATGAGTAGGCGTGGCACAGTAGATCTCTCCAAATCTTCGGTCAAAGGTCTAGGGTTACCACTAGGAGTCGCTTTGACCTGATGTGCCAGATGCGCACATTTCGGAAATTCATTCCTCATCAAGAAACCGATGCCAATAAGCGGTATATAAGCGGTTAGCGTATGTACGCTAACCGCTTAAAAATGACAACATAGATCTATTATTATAAATTTATTAACTTTGTCAGGGACCGATAATGAACTCGTAGATTACGTATCATAATATACTGATCCAGTACTATTTCGATTTCTTGTTGCATGTTTTGTAGATTCCGCCAATGTTTTTGATGTCTCAAATTGCAGGTGAATGAACAATTTTTCACCATCCCCCCCTTCCCCATTTTTTCGGGGGGGGGGGGGGATGCCTCGGTCTTTGGGTTTTCACGCGCTTAACTTTGAAAAGCTTTGACAGTTATGCGTTTGTCTACTTATCAAATACATGTAGTAACTATTTTTTAAGTTTTTGTAGTTGTCTCCCTTAAATTATAATATCGAGAGTCGTGGTTGATCTAGAGAGTTATTATACATTGAAGTCTAACTAGTAAGGATCAACTTGTGTAACTTTTTGCGCTTCCAGAGTTTACCTTTACAACCAGATGCCCTAGTGGATTTAAGCGCTTGTTGCGAATCGGTGTCTTTCACGGTCTAAGTTCGAATTCAATGGGGCACAGGTGTGAAAAAAAATCGGTTTGCTTAATCAAATGAATGTGATTTTCCCTGGTCACTCAGATGCCCCCCACCATCCTGACCGCCTCAAAAAAGTAAAAGAATCTTGACAGGAACGTCAATCATTATTACTAAACTTTACTTATAAATATAGCAGCAACGATACTAAATATCGGAGACCGCGCGCGCGAATGTGTGTGTGTGTGTGTGTGTGTGTGTGTGTGTGTGTGTGTGTGTGTGTGTGTGCGTAGATGTTTTAATGCTTGTCTTGTATTAACACTTACTCAGGGTGACTTAAAAGTGCTAACCCATAGAGCCAGTATGCCACAGACAAACTACTTCCTCGCCTGGCGTTTGCCATTAAGAGGTTAGAGTATCGAGTGATTCATCAGTCGGCAGAAAAATGTAATTTTTGAGTGATTGTGTCATGTGCAAAATTTTGAATTTTATAAAAAGAAATATTCAAAATTTTGCATATGGCAATTGGATTTCAAATTTTTAAGTACATGTATTATATATAATCCGGTCAGGATACGAACCCACAACCTCCCACTCCCCCTTATAACATTAATGAGGTAACTTATGTCAACTGACGTCATCGATTTATTGTGGAAATAAATTGGAATAATGTTGTTTTACGTCCAGTCAAGATTCTTTAAAGCTGCATTAAGGTTATCAATTTTCTGAATTTTTTTTGATTTTCTAAAAATATATTTTTTTAAAAATAGATATCTTCTAACCACGATCCGTGACATTCATTTTCTAAAATTTCATTTCTTTTAGCTGTAAATAAACGGAATCCTCTGACCGGTTGGTCAGAGTTTTACGATGGTAATTATGAGCTTGGAGCATGCGCACGGATGTACGGAAAAACCCTAAAACCGAAAGTGAAACATAACAGATTACATTAATTGTCCTTCATTTATATCCGGATGTATTTGAAATGGTGTTTTGTATCCCTTACTAAGTCACAAATGACAAATTCAACGAAGTTCTGTGTTTAATTTATCGTATTTCACCGTTTTGAAAGTTGTGTTTAAATTACCCGGGTTTTTGATGACGTAACCATGTTCTAATATTAGATCCTAAATGCTGCATCTCGATGGGTAAATATTGTGATTTCTGCATTTATTCGAGCTTTTATCGTTGAACCAAATGTAACATTGTTCATTAGGAACATCATTAGTTAGATTAGTACCGTTTTAATTTTTTCTTTGGAAAACTTAATGCAGCTTTAACTTATTATCGAAACGGTCATGTTTTAGGAAAATGGAGAAAATCGGAGTACCCGTAAAAATATCCGACGGAAGCCAATGGATCTCAATGCATGAGCAACTGTTGCAAAGACACACCTTGTCGCAAGACAGAATTTTCAAAAGCAAAATCTGTAATTTAAATAATTTATCTTCGGAATCTTGGGCAACCTTGCATGGGATTTTAAAACATTGATCTGTGAGAATTAAAAACGTTTACTTTGACCGATTTTATTAGCATTTAAATTGTAAACACATCATGAATATTAATATTAAGCTTTGTATTGAATTTCACTTTTAAGTTTTTTTTTATTAATTTTTTTTTCGTTAATTTTAAATAACGTACCAAAGCGTCTGCTTAAAAATTTTACGAGTCTTGTAAAATTGGGAGTTAAAATTTCAATTTAGATGCATATCACAAATTTATCACTATTTTTAAAATTTTATTTACATTTTTGTGATATTTTAAGTTCAATCAGATAAATTCGTGAAAAAAAAATAATAATAGGACATATTTTGAATAAATTATTAAAAATGTTTTTATTCGTTTATTGGATTTTTTAAATGTTATTTTATTAAAATATCCCTGTGAATGATTTAAACAACTTTGTCTTGCTAAAATTTTCTTCTTTTGTTTGATTTCCCGTTTTCCGAGATATCTCAAAGCCATAACCATTTTTCTAATTAGACTTAACACGCGTCTGAAAACAGAAAATGGTGTATCTGGCTAATCAATGTAACCAAGACCACGAAACAACAATGCTATTAATAGAAACAAACAAGGCAGACAATAAAACACAAGCACGTATTGGGACAACTTATTATAAAACACCTGACTTTTAACAGACACTGAATGAAACGACAAAATGTACGATTATAGTAGTTAAGAAATGGGAATCTCTACGATAGCATGAATAAGATTGGGCAACAAAAATAAAATAAAATAAAATAAATTTAATTAGATTTAATTTAATTTAATTTAAAATAAAATTTCAATTAAATTAAATTAAATTAAATTAAATTAAATTAAATTAAATTAAATTAAATCAAAAAATTAAATTAAATTAAATTAAATTAATTTTAATTTAATTTAATTTAATTAATTAAACTGTGTGTGTGTGTGTGTGTGTGTGTGTGTGTGTGTGTGTGTGTGTGTGTTTCAAGTAGGGTACTAGCAGTTAGACTGTTAAAAATGTTACCAAGGTCAAAGTTCAAAAGACATAGGGTTCCATGATATGCTTTTAAAAACCATAAAACAAAGCTGACCATATCTGAAGAACTGTTGATAGATTGTAAAACGGAGGGAAGAAATTGCAGACTTTGGACTCACTCTCTAGTTGGTGTTAACTGTAGAGGATTTCCTTTGCAATTTTAAGAAGAAATGTTACCAGCTTTTGGTGTTAGAAAGAAAGAAAGAAAGACATTGCATATGAAATCAAAAAGATCAAGCAGCAGAAAGAGCATCATACTGGTTTTGGTTGAGATTTAGTGAGTGTGTTTTTTAACCCACTCACCGACCAATCACCACTGGGCAATCCAACCCTCAATTGAGAGAGTTACCGAGTAAGAGTGTGGAAAAATACTGAAGATTTCGTCGAGAACTTTGTCACGCTCCTCTCTCTCTCTCTCTCTCTCTCTCTCTCTCTCTCTCTCTCTCTCTCTCTCTCTCTCTCTCTCAGGTACTTAATCTAGATAAGCTTCAGTTTTATCAGAAAAATAAATACTTATAGCTAAATATTACAAGAATGACAAAAACAAAAATAGAACAACTCGCAACAAAAACTCATCCTTTTGAGAAACGGGTATTGAGGACTCTTGTTCTGGTCTCATAGACATGATTAAAGGTCGTTGTTTCGAGAGCTAGCTGAACTCCCGTCTACGTTCTTGAGAAAACCACTGAATTTCACATTGCCCCGGTCCACCAAGCTGCCGTCTATCCAAGGGAGATAAATGTACTTTCAGTCCCTTCTGGGCAATAAGGCACAGGAATAGACGAATACGGTAAATATGTTGACAACACAGCTAATGATAATCCTCTCGAATTTTGAAGGACATTAGACCAAACGACAGATGGTTCTCAGGAGGTGCGATTTAAGTACTTGGACTTTTGTACTCCTAACAAAATACTATGTGGAACTATCAAATACTCTTGTTTTACACTTGTATAAGGTTTAAGTGTTTTCGGAGTTTGTTGTATATATATATATATATATATATATATAATATTATAGTTATATATATTATTTGTTTTAATTATGTTATTTTATCTTTTTTAAAAATCAGTAAAAGTGGGATTTGGTTAAGGAGTATTTATCTTAAACTTAGACTCCACTGAGTGGAATGCACTTAAACTCCACTGAGTGAGATGCACTTCAACTCCATTGAGTGGAATGCACTTAAACTCCACTGCGTGGGATGCACTTCAACTACATTGAATGGAATGCACTTAAACTCCACTGAGTGGGATGCACTTAAACTCCACTGAGTGGGATGCACTTCAACTCAGTTGAGTGGAATGCACTTAAACTCCACTGAGTGGGATACACTTAAACTCCATTGAGTGGAATGCACTATAACTCCACCGAGTAGAATGCACTTAAACTCCAATGAGTGGAATGCACTTCAACTCCATTGAGTGGAATGCACTTAAACTCCACTGAGTGGAATGCACTTAAACTCCACTGAGTGGAATGCATTTAAACTCCACTGAGTAGAATGCTTTTAACTCCACTGAGTGGGTTGCATTTAGACTCCACTGAGTGGTATGTGGAAATTTTTTGACGCATCGAAATGGCACAAGTCAAGTACTAACAGATAAGCAGACAAAAAACTACATGGATGGAATGGTTTTTTAAAGATGTTTTTACCCTTAGTCAAGATTTTAAAATCTATTTATATATAGAGGTGGTCAATTGTAGGATTTTGTAGGAAACTTGAATGTCCGAAGAAATCAAAGACCTTCATCAAGTGAACCGGTATACTGTCTCGCACCTCGGAATCGACGGATAAAAGGCGATGGGAGACTTTGTGATTTTGACTTCTTGACCGGCGACCTTTGACAAAACAAACTGACAAACGTTTTTTTCAACAGAGAATTCGAACCAGCATGAAGATTTCTTGATCGGCGACCTTTAACAAAACAAACTGAAAAACGTTTTTTTCAACAGAGAACTCGAACTAGCATGAAGATTTCTTGATCGGCGACCTTTGACAAAAAAAAACTGACAAACGTTTTCTCCACAGAGAATTCGAACCAGCATGAAGATTTCTTGATCGGCGACCTCTGAAAAAACGAACTGACAAACGTTTTTCCAACAGAGAATTCGAACCAGCATGAAGACTTCTTGATCGGCGACCTTTGACAAAACAAACTGACTAACGTTTTTTCAACAGATAATTCGAACCAGCATGAAGATTTCTTGATCGGCGACCTTTGAATAAACAAACTGACTAACGTTTTTTCAACAGAGAATTCGAACCAGCATGAAGATTTCTTGACCGGCGACCTTTGACAAAACAAACTGACTAACGTTTTTTCAACAGAGAATTCGAACCAGCATGAAGATTTCTTGATCGGCGACCTTTGACAAAAAAAACTGACAAACGTTTTCTCCACAGAGAATTCGAACCAGCATGAAGACTTCTTAATCGGCGAACTTTGACAAAACAAACTGACTAACGTTTTTTCAACAGATAATTCGAACCAGCATGAAGATTTCTTGATCGGCGACCTTTGACAAAAAAAACTGACAAACGTTTTCTCCACAGAGAATTCGAACCAGCATGAAGATTTCTTGATCGGCGACCTTTGACAAAACAAACTGACTAACGTTTTTTCAACAGATAATTCGAACTAGCATGAAGATTTCTTGATCGGCGACCTTTGACAAAAAAAACTGACAAACGTTTTCTCCACAGAGAATTCGAACCAGCATGAAGATTTCTTGATCGGCGACCTTTGACAAAACGAACTGACAAACGTTTTTCCAACAGAGAATTCGAACCAGCATGAAGATTTCTTGACCGGCGACCTTTGAATAAACAAACTGACTAACGTTTTTTCAACAGAGAATTCGAACCAGCATGAAGATTTCTTGATCGGCGACCTTTGACAAAAAAAACTGACAAACGTTTTCTCCACAGAGAATTCGAACCAGCATGAAGACTTCTTGAGATACCTTCGGTAAAGCAAACTGACTTTTTTTTCAGAGGGATTTCGAACCAAGGCGATGATTAGCGATATTACCCGTAAGTGTGCGCTTTACTCCACTTGTCCAGCTATATAAATGTGTATTCGGCCTGTACTATACTTATCATGTCAACACACTCCTTGACAAGAATTTTGGGCACATAATCCTTGGACAAACAAAAATTTTCAAAGAGTTTTTTATTTCAAGCATATGAATGAAACTCCATAAAAATTCTCTATATTTAGAATACCTATCAACCAAGCTCTTAAGAAGAATTTCGGACATAAGCCTTGGACAAACAGGAACCGTTCTTGAACCGGCCTTTTAAACATTTTTCTAAACAAAAATTGTAAATAAGTGAGTGGATATATATTTAGCAGTAAAACAACTAAATAAACTTAAAGTTGTCACACATACAGTGGATAAGAATAAATCAAGTCGTTTTAAACGGTTCATTAGTCACAGTTCACTGTGGTTTTAAATATACAATAGGAAAAGTTAAACACAACTGATTGAGCTATTTAAATTCTGTACAAGATTTAACAATTAAGGTGAGCGACTTCTGATTTTTTTCTCTCTTTTTTTTATTTGTGATATTGATATATGGACTATTTTATAAAGAACCGTTACTTTGTTACTTTGTTGCAGTTTTACAGTTACTCTGGACTCTTCTTGAAGTAATTTGTTGCCTTTGACTGGAAAATGGATACTAGATTTGTTGATTTAGTACTGACATCGGACTGTATAGTGAATTAGTGTTATATTGTATACTGTTTAATTCAGTACAAATAAGTCGGTTGTAAATATATACAGATTTTTTTTTGGCTAAGGTTGAGTTTTTTGGGGGATGTCAACACAAACTTGTTTAATTAAGTTGTTTATGAAGTATAATCTTTTTGGACGAATTAATTAAGTATCGTTGTTGTAACGTCAACACGAAGTACCGTTAATGGAGATTTTTTGAAAGACCCATCTTTTTGGACTAAAAAATTAAGTACCGTTGTTGTAACGTCAACTCGAACTTGTTTAACAAAGTACCTTTAATCTGGGCCTGTTTAATCTATGGAGGACCATTTTTTGGACGAATTAATTAAGTATCGTTGTTGTAACTTCAACACGAAGTACCGTTAATGGAGATTTTTTGAAAGACCCATCTTTTTGGACTAATTAATTAAGTACCGTTGTTGTAACGTCAACACGAAGTACCGTTAATGGAGATTTTTTGAAAGACCCATCTTTTTGGACGAATTAATTAAGTTTCGTTGTTGTAACGTCAACACGAAGTACCGTTAATGGAGATTTTTTGAAAGACCCATCTTTTTGGACGAATTAATTAAGTATCGTTGTTGTAACGTCAACACGAAGTACCGTTAATGGAGATTTTTTGAAAGACCCATCTTTTTGGACTAATTAATTAAGTACCGTTTTTACGTCAATACGAACTTGTTTAACACAGTACCGTTTATCAGGACCTGCTTATGGAGTATCAACGTTTTTGACTAATTAAGTTACGTTTTTGTGAAGTCAACACAAATTTATTTTATGCAGTACCGGTAATTGGGTCCACTTTATGGAGTACCGTTATTATGGAGTACCGTTTTTTTTTTTTTTTTTTTTTTTTTTTTTTTTTTTTTTTTTTTTTTTTTGTGAAGACAACACAAACTTGTTGAACGAAGAACAGTAAACCTGTTATTGAATTTCTTATCCTATAAGCCGCGGTAACTGTGAATAATAAGGACCGGAGAAACTCGGGCCCTAGGCTGGAAAATTATTCTAGGTGTTTGTTATGATTTAATATTCTGAAAAAAGGCACTCGAATTTTAACAGTTAAAATTTAGGCTAAGAGTTGGAAAATTTATGTTTTTGCTTTTGTGGTGAAAGTGACAGAAGAAATCATTCAAAACTTACAAAGCTGTTATATGGTTGTATTTTTAGCATTTCCTTCTCTTTGAAGACAGATGTTTTGAGAACAGTTTCGAGACAGTTTAATAGTTTCTGATTTATAGACATACGTGTGATGTTAAAAGATTACTTTGACAATGCGAAAAATTGAAGAAAAAAGACGTGGGACTAGCTCAGATTGACGACACTGTAATGGGGTCTGCAAACGGCAGGATTGTCAGTAAGTATAATATGAGAGAGAGAGAGAGAGAGAGAGAGGAGAGAGAGAGAGAGAGAGAGGAGAGAGAGAAGAGAGAGAGAGAGAGAGAGAGAGAGAGAGAGAGAGGGGGGGGGGACATTTGCCATAGTGGTATTGCTCGGGAAAGAAATAATAGCATTCATTCAGAAATTGGTTTCTCAATTGAAAAATTGTTAAGCAATTTAAAAATATATATACATGTATATGTGTTTATTCTGAAATATCGCTTGTATTTAAAAAAATATGTTTTAGAAATATGAATAATCAACGACAAGTTTTAAACGCGAAATATAGTTGGGTTTAATTTATTTTTTACCCTCTCACTGTCTTACCAAGTCGACGGTATGGATTCAAAGGTTAGCTCTGAATAAAAGCGTTCTGGCGATAATTATGGTCCCTTGTATAAAAAAAAAAAAAAAAAAAAAAAAAAAAAAAAAAAAAAAAAATTAAATTAAAAAAACGCACAATACAAATATTTTTTCTGTAACTAAAGCTGATGACATCTCCATATAAGTAAATTAATCTTGACTTTCATGTTCAATGCTATTTCACACATTCTTTGAGTATCTGTAATTAACGGTTCAGAAATATGTCTTCAGGGACAAGAAATAAACGCGAGATGGTTATAAATTCTTGTGCCGTAGTTACAAAGTTAATATAAATGGAATTATATTTTCATCTTCTTTAAGAAAGGATTAACTTGATGACATATTTGCATAGTTAAAAAAATCCCTTTACAAATCAAGAACGTTTTATGAAGATTTAAGGTGTCTGATTATTGCTAATTTAAAAAAAATGATGCTATTTATTTCCTCAGGGGGAGAGTGTAGCGTGTCTGGATCGTGTGCTCACATATCACAACTCCCCTGTAGGTTTGAATCTTTCTAGATTGAGAATGTTTGTCAGTTCGTTAAAGGAAGGTCGGCGTTTTTCCTCTAGACATTCCGGTTTTCTCCGCCACCCTCTCTGAACAGATTGTCGATAAAAGTGAAAAAATCGTGCAAACTTAAAACATTTTTGCAACATTTCTCTCCGTATTTCCTCTGCCGAGAAATAGAAAAACAGTACAAAGAGACGAAAGATAAGAAGCAATGAAACCATTATAGTTTATACCTCAGTCCTGATTCTTACATTTATCTTTGAAGCAGCCAGTTCTGGAATGGTCCGGACATCGAGGTGTCGGGGAAAACCGAGTTCGAGCAAGCGTACTGAAAAACTTTCTCACATCAGTATCCAGCAACGAAAAGCACGGGATCCGTCAGCTATTTGGCCACAAAGGGCAGAAAATAGCCTTTTTTTTAATCAACAGTGAAATCGATTGCAATATTTCTCTCTCTCTCTCTCTCTCTCTCTCTCTCTCTCTCTCTCTCTCTCTCTCTCTCTCTCTCTCTCTCTCTCTCTCTCTCTCTCTC